>JAGVVM010010063.1:0-13194 GCA_019149425.1 Psidium friedrichsthalianum | reverse complement strand
TTTGCTCTCTACATAGCATATGCCGAGTACTACAGCCATACCACGACTCTTGGGCAAAACGAACACATAGCAACCCCGCGCCCGTCCGCCTGTCCCTCCTCTTCGCGGACCAGCAGCAGACCAACCCGCCCACGCCCTAGTCCTCCCCCCAGCAGGCTGCCTAACCGGATCGCTCCCCCGCACAGACGGAGATACTAACAGCAGCGGGAATAGCAGAAATAGGCTAACAGTGACTAGGCAGACAGAGACCAGCAGCTATAAGGCACAAAGATATGATCCCTCCATCGTGGAACAGTAGCGGAAAAACAGACAATGACCACTAAAATTATGGCGTGGGCAAAAAAAGTTGGAGATTTTGTCCAATAGCTTGAAGAAGTGGCATTCTATATTTCTTTAAGCTGGAAACTATCTACAGCTTTCACAGCCAACATTAGTCGATCCAAGAAACTCGAAAATTGCACGTAACTGAAGGAGGGGAAAGAATGTGTGGTTTCTTCTGGTCTAATAGGAGTAATAGGTGGAAATTGCTGCATCAGGTATATCTCTAGATATCGATGAAGGTTTGTTTATAGTGCCGGGATTCGTCATAGCAACACAAGCATAAATCTGGAAAGATCTCATTCAGATTCTAGCCCACGTTGGGCACATGCTTATTATCAGTTGAAGTTAAAGTGCTTCATGCAGTTTCAGTACCTAGTGCCAAAAACTGATTTCTTTTGTGGCCAAGCTCTTCTACTAAATTATGCCAACTTCTTGCAGATGGAAAGTATTTCTTTATCATATAGCTAAAGTCTTCTAAATTGGTTTCAGGAGAGTAGTCCAAAGCTTAGGCAGAAAATTGCATCCCATTTGAGCAGAAATGTAAATTGTTTATGCAAGGAGAAGAATAGAAATGACATACTAGATGCTGCAAGCATGAATAAGGAAAAGCCCAGTCTCAAGTCTTTATCTTCACCAAAGAAGCATAAAGCTATGGAACCATGTAAGTCTATTGCCAAGCGCCTGAAACCAGAATATCCTGTTCGTGGCATTCTCAAAAAACGTGCAAGATCTTATTCTGGGCAAGATTCTACAGTCCGTAACAGACAGGGCAGTGCCCATGTAAATTCTCAGACTGCACTAGTTGAAAAGCATGTGAGGTTCTTGATTAAGGATGATAAGTCTGGGGCCCAAGCAAAATCAAATCTGCAGACTGGTCTTCAACAACTCAGCACGCATGCAGGTTACACAGGCAAGAGTCCCTTCCATAGTTTAAGATTAAATTTTTACTCGAGCTAAACTTTGAAATTTGTTTTATGTACGTGCTTGATGCTCCTGCAGATGGTGACCATGGTCAGTTGATTGGAAAGGAGGAGGAGATCTGGTCCAAGTAATTGGAGCTGGGGACAACCTCTCTGATAGTGGGAAAGATGGAACTGAGGATCAAGCCATTACTGGAAAAGGACAATTGCCAGATACCTGTCCCCATACTGATATAAGAAGTCATGTGAGGCCTCAAGCTAGTTGTCAGAATATTGCGAATCTCTCAGAAGAATCTAATTCACCAAGTCAAATGACAAGAGTTTCGCATGAACATTTCAAAATGTATGGTCAGATGAAGTTGGCTGTGGACGACAGCCCCCGAAATGTGGACTACTGTACCTTCCAAGAGGCAGTGAATGGAAGGGCTGCGTCGTGCTCAAATGTTAGCGTAGCCAGTAGTGCTTTTAGGCCTGAAAATTCTGGTACAGAGTTGATGAAATGTTTTGTTGGTGCAAGCCATGATTTTTGCGGAAAGAAACCCATGGCAATGGCAGTTACAAGATCGTCTTCATCTTGCTTTGCGGTCAACGGAAGTTTGAGTGGGAGGCTTTCCGTGTCATCAGTGCCTTCAGTGGAAGATGCAGCTGACTATGCTGTACTTAAACAACCATTATGTTCTCTTCCTCCGAGGAATTTGAGTGGTAACTTGTCGCACTTGCCTGAGTGGAGCGAAAGAATTGTTTCCTTAACTGGAAAACCTATGGATGAGGATTATTTGGGCTTACCTCTCAATTCACATGGTGAGCTGATTCAGCTGAGCTCAAGTGGTTCTATGCATACCCAGGTAAAGAAGTGGGACATGATACCGGGTTCCTCAAATTTCTTGCCTAATGAGAGTCTGATCCGATCAAGAAATATGGGGGACTATTCAAGATTGAAAGAGAATTGTTTTGTCGAAAGAGCACGTGAAAAGATCAGCTGAACTTGTTTCCCATGGAGAATTTTTCTGTAGAGAACTCGAGGTTGAGCTTGCTGTCCAGCCAAGGTGGCATGGAATCTCAAGACACAACCAGAGCTGATGTTTTCTGGCAAAACTCTGAAAGGCATAGCAGTTCGGCTTACCTGCTTGATGCAAACATGAACCAGACAAACATCCCTGTCAATGCTTACAGGCAGTATGACCTCCTTGAGAACCAAAAAGGAAAGGAGGTGATTTACTTCAAGGAAAATGCAGATCATGTGTCGCCAACTACCACCCCAGTGACAATGCGGCTGATGGGAAAAGATGTCGCCATTGGTAGAAGCAGCATGGAGACACATGGATCCGAGGATGGGAAAATTTGGACTGATAAACAAATCATAATAGAGCATCAACCTTCAAGTAGTGTGAAAAACAGTTTCTCGGAAAATAATCCTTTCTCACATGACTGGTCTGCATATTCAGGTCCGCGAAAACCAAAAGGAACTCTACACCCCTCATTTGAAAGTCAAAACGCATTTCATCTCATATCTCCCCAAAAAGCTCCTGAATCCTTAGTTTCCAATCCCTGCATTGGCTGGGAAAGTGATGTACTACTTCCAGATGGCAAAGCTTCAGCACAAAGATATCCCAATTTTGAACACCGACCTTTTACTCACCATCCTTATTCTCCTTTGGTTTTCCAAATGACTGACCTTCCTGAGCCCTTTATGGTCGGAGCTGAAACATTAAGAGCAGACTCTCAAATAGCTTCACGATCCGTTTCTCATCAGAGCTGTCAAAAGATAAATAGGGGTCCAGAGCTCAAAAACCAGAAGAGTCTACCTCATCCTAAAACATCAGCTCCGACTGTTCCTTTTCTAAGTCCAGATTTCAGAGAACATAAGCAAATAGCACAGCAGTGGCAGTTACCAGGCTCCCGTAAGGAACTACCTCCTTGGTTTACTTTCACTTATCCAGCCCCAGATTCTAGAGAGTGTAAACTGTCACAATTGAAGAGCTTCTCTAATGATCTATCCCTGTGGAGACCGATACCAAATGCATCAGAGCGAGGAAGTGCCCCGAGTCCTCAGTATCAATCATTTTGTGACAGAGGGAACATTCATCATTCCTACGGTACACCTGCAAACAACTTTTTCTCGACTCCACATATGCATTATCCACCAGTTACTTCTTTTCCCTACAATACCATGGCTTCACAAGTGGACAATCCTCTGGTTGTCTCATCCATAGCTTACCCACGCCCGCCATTTGTGCCTGTACTCCCGCGTAGTAAGCCGACTTCTGCTGTTAGCATGAGCTATAGAAATGGAACCGATTTAGGAGGTGTCACTAGGTCAAAGGCTTTCGGTGTTAAAATTCCTGGTTTTTGTAAGAAAACCAAGAATAGGCCTGCCGTCAGAGCGGATGATCTCCAGAAGCATGGTAAGCCAAACTTAAAACTGCACAGGCATGGAATGGGACAACCAATACCGAGAGAGAATCCATCACTCGAGCTCGACTCAAATGGGGAAAGAGCAAGCAGCACGGTAGGTCTTCAGGATGGTATTCAGAAGGATGGGTTAATGAGTTTGCTTGGTGGTCAATCGTTTAAACTGACTGAAGCTGCCAAACCAGGTCCGACAAAACTGAGCGCTGGAGCAAAGCACATTCTGAAGCCGAGTAAGAATGTGGACCAGGATAACTCCATGCCCATTCATTCAACAATCCCTTTTGCTGGAGTCACTATGGTTCCGGAATCTCAAGTAAAGTCGGCAAAGATATACAAGTTTTAGTGGACGAGGTTCTACCCCAACAGAATATGAAGGCCAGGCTTCATTATTGCTAATTGTCCTATTCCAGGCAATTGCTGTTTGGTGATTGAGGAAGAACGGCTGCTATTACCTTTCAATGGGTAACTTCATAGATGTGTAATATCACCGCTCCCCGGTTTCCAGGTGATTTCTGGCAAGCATTTTGGGATGGTGTGAAAGCTGATTCGAGAGGCTGGTTAATTATTCCTTTAGTTTCTCTAATGTGATTGTAGCGAGTGTTTTTGGTGCCACGTTAATTTAATTCTGCAACTCTAAATTTCTGTGTCTGTAATTTTTGGATTTATTTCCCTCGAGTGCTAGATTTCTGGAAGAACTCGTGTTTGCCACCAGGGTTAAGATGAAGTAAGAACCTCATATTTATGGTTGCTTTTGCTGGGTTTTGTCTATCCATGTCTTGTGGTCCTCCTTAGATTTATGCAATTATATAATCCATTTTAACTTGATCGCGGTATTGTGTAGTTATGTTGTGTGACGATCCGGTTGAGGAACATGTGGATCATGGCAGGTTGGTTTTGCTTCTCGAATTTCATTTGAAGATTCGCATGTACCAGGGTTTCATATCACCATCGCTCGTTGCATGCGCATGCATATGCATGCATACTCCAAATTAAGAACAGCATCATGTTTTATAACCTTAAGTTGTTACATTCACAAGGGACATGGCAAACTAAACACAAAACAATCTTTATACTGAGTTCAACATGAATATACACCATTCCCAGGTGTTCCTTACTCGAAGAACCGTTAAATATGAGTTGCATGTATATATTTGAGATTTCCGTGAAGTATAAGGAACGAAGGCACTAAGATCTCATCTCCTTCTGCTTCTTTGCCTCCTTCTCGGCCTGCACGATTACCGACTAATTTGAGATCAGGAAGATAAAGTCTCTGTCAGAGAAAGAGAGACTGTCTTGTTAATGGAAGAAAAAGAAAAAGAAATATTACCACTTTGATGACTCGATCAAAAGCGTCGGGTCCATATCTTTCTATGAAACGCTCAACAGACTTTCTTGCGTCGAGGCTCATCATGAGAAGGACCTTCTTCTGACTGTCCGAATAATTTGAGCTCACATGATAACCAATCTTCACATACTTCCTCACCAAATTCTCGTAAATATATGCAGCTCCGTTGAAGACTGGTAACACCAGCCACATGCAGAACACAAGCTTCACGTACGGCCAGAAGGGTAGCCTGATATATACACCGTGATCAACATCGCGCACATGCTTGATATTTGCGAATGATACAGCAAGGTACTTGATTGATTTCTATATAGAAGAGAATTAAACGGAACGGGACATGCATGGGCATGCATGCGTTTATTACCATGCTAGAATTTGATGACAAGATAGCTCGAACAGTGTTATGAAGGAGTATAAGACCCAGTAGGTTAGCCACTGCTGATCATCTAGGGTTGAAGGGCTCTCTATTGCTCTCATCGATGCATACCTGCAACAATCAAGCATTCGATTATCATCGGCATTTCTCAATTTCACACTCTTCTTCAACATTGTCAATTTAACGAAGAAAGGATAGTACTGTGTAGTAAACTCCAACTTACAGTGGAAAAAGGAGCATCACTCCAGGCCTGTTTGGAAACCAACAATTTGTCAGGTTTAGCTATTGTGAGATTTGCCAGACAACATCAAAATACTTCACGTTTGCTCAAAAAATAGGAATTTATATAGATATTGTGTTCATACATACATGATCCAATGACTATAAAAGGATCTAGACAGATTGATTAGTCCATTTTGAATGGCAAATCACATCCTCCTAACATAACTTAGTCACGTAGATGTGTATATATCTAAACAACAAAGTTCGCAAGATTAATTTCCTGAGATATTCGTGACATGCGTTGTAATGTAATATAGCTACGCACCCGATCAACGCATCCAAGCGTCTGGCGACAACTCCAAGAACGCCCATTATTGCTGAACTTGCGCGGATGTATGAGGTCTTGATGATTTGATCTAGACTTGGAAGAAATATTTTGAAATGGAGAATAAGACGTGCCAAGTATATAAGAGAATAAGGGGTTGATGGCATCAAGAAAAGAATGATTTCCATTGTGTGGGCTAGAAGTCTTCCTTCCTCCAACAACAAGTAAAAGGAAACATGCAGACGAAAAAAAAAAAGGGAATTAAATGGACACGTGCATGTTAACGTGCATAGGGAGAATCTCAAGAAGATTGCATCTTTCCTTTTGTCATGCGTTATACCATTTGTTTCATCATGTTATTGATGAATCTCGTTAAAAGTTTAGGGTTTCATTTTGTTCTATACGAAGAATATTCTCAGAAAACCCTCTTCCGGCAACAGAAATGGAGAGTTGGAAAGGCCAAGGTTCGAGTATTCTTGTCCTTGTATTCATATGTGGTGTTTTTTCTTGTTCTTTTTCTCCTTTCCCTCTTCTATGTCGAATGCTCGTGTGAAGCATGTTTCGGCTAATGGCCTTCCTCACATGTTATGCAACAAAGGACCACTCAAAGTTGGGACATTCTAGTTTCAACCGTCTAATTATGTTCGAAGACTTCGACCTAGTACCTACTGATTAAGCAAAATATTATATTTAATTGACATCGTCCAATTGAGATTAACATGACTTATATGGACACCTTGAGCTAGTCAGAGAGACATATGATGTTGGAATCTTTAGATGTACAACAGAGTCTAATGAACTCTTATGAATAATGAAAAATAAGATCACTCGACGTATGAAGTAAGGGGTCGTTGCATTCGAAGTGGGAACTAATGTCAAATTTATAAAATATAGATGCGAGGCCAACTGATAATAGAACATGTTCTGAATTTGATGATCTTGGTAAAAACTGATAAGGCAGCAGATTGTCCTAGTTTTAGTTAATTGATCACTTGTTTCTGTGCAGTTTGAATTTGTAGCTCTATGATTTCCTTATTCTCAAACTACAAAAAATGGATTTCCGCAGTAAGTGTCCCTCGGGCACCCAATTTACCGAAAAGAACAACAAAAAGCGCCGATGAATTCAAGTGCAAATCTCTAGATCTTTGCGAATAATCTCAAAAGCAACTTCTGCTTAATTTCAGCCATGGAAAACGATGGTCATCTCTAGCAAATTAACCCTACTTGCTAATCCCATCACTGAAGTCAGCTGAGTGGCTAGGCTTATTCACTGTGCAGTCGTCGTCATATGACTATTTGGTTCGTCCTTTTGCCAGCTCAATATTCATCCACGGGCATGCCTTACAAGGACAGCTGCTTCTGGGATTTTCTGAATACACACTACTGAAGCGCATCGCATGAAACCGTCCTACTTTTGGTGTTGTTCATCCTTCTCTTCCCTGGTCTCACGTGAAAGAAAGGAAAACATCCTCAATTTCTCCACACACACACACACACACAAACCCTCATCCGCACCATATTGTTCACATGTGATACAATCTCTAACCTCTCTTCTTCAACGCAGCTCACATTCACCATCATTGACGCGAAATGTGATTAATTTCACTTATGTTTTGGTAAATAAAGCTACGGTTTTTGCGCCTTCTTTTCTTTGTTTCTCTTCTTCCATGTCTAGTACAATGAGTAGTAAGTGGATCGCATGCGCAATGACAACTATACAACAGACGAGCACAACAGCAACAAACTTTCCTCTTCCGTCGAGACTGTTCCAGGTTCATTGCGTCGATTGGAATGGAACTCAAATTAAATTTTAACACCAGCCGCAAAATAAATTTCAAGAAATGGAACCAGCTTCTGCGGACCGAGTGCCGTAGCCCGATGTGTCAAGGTCGCACGCACGAGTCATTTTCATATACATAAATCGCCCATATAGACAAGTATTGTTCGATGGGTAGCTTGCGGTCGTAATTGCCTTCTCCTGACTTTCCACTTTTCAGGATACCTTTTCTCTTCAGTTTTCGGCGGATTACTTGTCACCAGTAGGTGTCTAGAAACATATTATCTTCGGTGACCAAAACAGGGAAAGAACGAAAAGACACGATTCTCTTGAATGTTTATCTTCATCGATTTCCGGATGCATTTTGCCCTAATCTTGCATGCGTACCTCGTACACAGGCATGTGAACGGAAGAAGAGAATCCTTATAGGTGAAGGCATGTTTGCTTGTCGAGGACGGCTCCTCCCATTTAGCGTTGTCATCAATCTATCGCACTCACGTTCAAACGAGGATAGTTCATTGGTGGGAAAATTGTCTAAAATGTTCTAAAACTTATCATATTTTTGCCAATTTCCATTGACTAGAAAATGCTCACATGGACGCCGTCCGTACCACGTGGACATTTTTATTGATAATAATGTAATATTTTTTTTCAGTTTGTTTTATTTTTATTTTCCTTTCCTTTTTGTGACGTTTTTGACTGTCGCCAGCCGCGAAGGCCCTAGGCGAGATTGTGAAGATTGTCGCTAGGTCTGGGCGAGGACCTTCATAATGGGTGTAGGCCTTTGCAGCTGGCAAGGGTTGCCGGTGACCCTCGCTAGCACGAAAAAAAAAAATCACAGAAAAAAGAGCAAGGAAAAAAAGGAAAATAAAAATTTAAAAAAATATTAAAATGTCATTAAAATTTATCGACGTTAGTGCTAGCCATCTTTAGAGAATATGGTGATTTGATGCTGAAGCCTCAAGGACTCCATTCACAATACCTGTCCACGTTAATGATTTTGGGTTAAAATTAGTTGGATGGACTCAATTTGCAAAATTGAAAGGTTTAGGACTGCATCGGCAAAAGTGCAATAAGTTTAAGATTTTTTGGAAATTTTCCCGAGTACTCTTGGAAACCAACATCAGTTGATTGCAAAATAAATGGTGACCAAGCGAATGGGAATCAAAACTTGTTCCTCACGCCTTCTATTTTGGTAAGAATGTTACAAGCTGACACTTTTTAACAAATGTAATGTTGTCAAAGCATGAAATTGAAGTTTAATTTATTAGTCAGGGAGAGACAATATGAATATAAAACCTATACTAATCTCGTATTTAAAGGGTGAGAGAATGCCTTAACAGATGTATAGCTGCAAGATTCATGACGCATGTTACGTTTCGAGCCTACCAAGTCTGGATACACCATGCAAAATCAACTTCATTTCCAAGTGCTTACTTTTGTGGGCATGAAAGTACTGGCGAGATTGGTAGGCATAGGAACAAGCGAGCTCATCGAGGGAGAGTCGTCAATGTGAATCCTTTCAAGCAAACCCTGCGGCTCAAAGAAACTGAGTTTGAATTCCGATATATTCGACAATCGAGAAACTAAGAGATTTGCACTAAATGCAACTACCTTAATACAACAATTTCGTTTTTATTTCACATCCACTCTGAATCCCTGTGGCTTCATCCCTCCAGGCAGGCAATGGTCTTTCTACTCTTATCCCCTTCTGGAGTCCACAAGGAGCTCCTGAGACTTAATTATGTCCTAAACAGTGTGAAGCATCACCGCTTTCAAGTATTACTTCTGATGCAAGTTACCTCTTAGAAAGGGAAAAAGGCAACAAAAGAAAGCTGAATCACCGATGGCGAGAGAATGCAATCCCTCTTTGGGAGGGCACGACAGATTACTTCTAACACTTAGTAAACACAATATATTCCCATCTCACCAGACTACTTTACATAACGTCAAAGATTTGCATAGTTCTGTATACACCGAGGGGCTGAAGCTGACTATGGTGTATATGCCTTGGCATAATATATCTTCGTTCTTTTTCTCTCTACTATAAACAAGCTATTCTGTAATATTGCCTAGGGCAGAGCTATGTAGGAGGCAGAGCTATGCAGGAGGCAGAGACTGAAGGCAATACCTTCTTCCCTCTGTTCCCTTCCTTACATCTGCTCTAGTTCTCCAGGGCCGAGAGACATCTTTGTCCTCTTCACCCAGTTATCCTACATTTCCTAATAAACTTATTTGAGGGATTTAAGTGCCTGTACCATAAGCTCCGGACCTTGGGGGATCCAATTTCTAACCATGGCTTTGCGGGGCCACTGAAATGTATAACTGCGGCAGCTTCCACTAACCTTCCCTGAGTGTCCGGGAACCGATGGCCCAATCCGGCCAGGTGCCATGAAGGATCAATTGGATGCACCTGACCCTCAAAAGCTATCAAGGCTGGTGGAAGAACTCCAGGAATCCATAGTGTCAATCCTGAATTGAGGCTCTGTGCATAGGAAAACATGGCTAAAGGCTTTAAGCAAACAAAAACATAAATGATGGGAAAAAAAAAAAGAACGCTACAGAGAAGAAGTCACAATCTCGTGCATCTGTGCGTCCAATAGAGGGAGACTGATATTACAGAATCAGTCAAAGTAATAACCTGACAACGATGAAACAAAGAGGCTGCTCACCTTTTTAGCCAGTTTAGGTAATTTCTTGTGAGGTTACTCCTCCTCCAGGCTTCCAGATCGAAAACATTAAGCCCATACAACCATGCACAACGTTCAGAATCAAAGTTGGACGAGATTGTAGGGTGTGAAAAATTCAAGTAATCCTTGTACTGTCTTCCTGGACAGCAGTCATCTCCGCACCATGAATTGACAACTGCACCGACACCTTTTCCTTCGAGATTTAATTCCCAGAGTGGAGATAAGTCACGTTGAACTATGAGATCATCGTCCAAGAACACCACTTTGTTTAGATCTGGAAACAGCTGTGACCGTGGAAATCAGCTAAACGATCAAATACAAAGTTCACAGTCATTGCCATCCAGTAAGGCAGCAGACTCTCTATTTAAAGAATTACCTCAGGAATGAAAACTCGGAGATGATTCAAGAGGTAAAGGTTGCTGGGACTGAGAGCCTCAACATATTTTTGTTCTGCTTCATCTAAGTACTCTTCTTTCAGATTCCTGTAGAAGTGTCTCCATAATAGCCGATGAAAATCTATCATCTCCTTGACACGAATGTTGACTTCCTGAGACCAATCATATTGGTGCAGTCCCTTGACTTCAACCACAGCTAACCTGATTGGATTTATGGCAAACCAGGCATGCATAGCAGTATACGTTTTCTTATCAGTGACCACGTGAAATACCAATTTTTCAGGTTTTGCCGAGTTTTGCACAGTAGAAGATATCACAACCGAGGCAGCAAGGACATTATCAGTTATGAGGACAACATGATGGTAGTGAGGATCAGCAAGGTGAGGAAAATATTGAGGTGGAGGTAGACGAGACCGAGCCATAGCATTGACTGCATATTCTTCAGCCAGTTTCAGGCAAAGGCAATGAAGACCTTTGGTATACCGTGTGATGCTAAATGCCAAAAATTGACTCCTGCTGTTTGGCGGAATAAACCTTCCGCTCCATTCTTGTTAGCTGCAAAGACGAAGAAAATAACGACCCGAAGCCAAAAACATTTCTATGTATCCTCTATATAGTATTTTGTTCTGTCACCAGAAAGCAAACATCTTGCATCCAAGAGCCTAGTTATCCATGTTTTAACTCTCTTTAACAATGGAAAGAGGTTGATACAGTAGAATATGAGCCCATAGTGTGTCCTGTACTTATTGGGAAGAAATTATGCTAAAAATGTCCTTCATCCCTTGGTATAAAAGCGTCAAAATATTGAAAAGTCACACTGTAAGAGATTTAACTAGTATCAGTATCAGTATCGGTATGATCAGCAGCAGCAGGAAACAATCTTCAACATAACTTTAATGAGTGCTAATATATTCAGCAACTATTTGAATAGGTTATATCTTAGGTGCATAATCCTTCAGGTATAGGTTGAGCACTATGGAAGAATTTTCAGGGCTCTGATA
Organism: Psidium friedrichsthalianum; assembly: GCA_019149425.1. Lineage (NCBI taxonomy): Eukaryota > Viridiplantae > Streptophyta > Magnoliopsida > Myrtales > Myrtaceae > Psidium > Psidium friedrichsthalianum. Next base: position 1,410 of record JAGVVM010010063.1, on the reverse strand, counting down.
CTCCCCATTATGCATCTTCCAGTTAACGGTAACAACAGCTGACTTTAGAACCCTCATCAAGGCTACATGATTCTAGATGTAGTTCAGACTATAGAGTTCACCGCGGGGATTCCACCCAATATCCAGTTCGGTGACACTTCAAATTTCAGCATGCAACTGCCCCGGCCAGCAATAAAGAAGGATCAGGGACAAGTCTTACTATCCATTAGATCGTGTGCGATATCCCTCAATTAATAAATTCATGAAGATGGAATACAATTCCAGTGAATATTGCAGCCCTGAAGGTCTTCCGACCTTCGTTTTTATTTACGAAGTAGCTGCTTCTTCACGCTTCTGTGCTTGTCCTAACTAACTTACAAATTTGTGCTCGAAAGGGTGGTGTGATGGGGTGCCCACTCCGACCATGTGATGATATTCAAACAACACAGCAGACAGACCAACAGATGTCTCCGAGTCTTCCACTAGCCTTAAAGGCAATGAGTGAACGGACTTGAGGCCATCACGGGAAACCAGTTGTGAGCCTATGATGATAGCTAATCCAAATTTCTGGCTACAGCAACAATAATTGACCACCCCGTGATTTTTTCCCTGAGGAAATCCATTGACCCACATGAAATTATATATAAATATATATATATATATATTTGCCAAATAACGCGACGCGAAGCGAAATCCACATCCATAACCACATACGATTTCTGAAAGAAGATTGAAAGAGAAATTACGGTTGGCGCATTTCTCGTTCGCTACTCACCATGGCTTTGGTCTTGGAAGCGAATTCCTGATGTCAGGTCGGCGGACGTCATCTCCTTCACCAGCTCATCAAATGACTCGACCGAACTCTCCACCCCCTGCCGTTCCCCCATGTCGCTTACCTTTGCCCAGCAGCGCTCTCGTCGCTCCTCCCTGAGCTGCATCACAGCCCACAAACCCCACCACGTTTCATCAGTGACGTGGCCGCAGAACTGAACGAAAACCGCGTTGACGTGCAGCGACCCCCCCCCCCCCCCCCAAAAAAAAAAAAAAAAAAAAAAAACAAAAAAAAAAAAAAAAAAAAAAAAAAAAAAAAACAAAGAAAAAAAGAAAAAAAAAAAAAAACAAAAAAATAAAAAAAAAAAAAAAAAAAAAAAAAAAAAGAAAAGAAAAAAAAAAAAAAAACAAAAAAAAAAAAAAAAAAAAAAAATAAAAATAAAAAAAAAAAAAAAAAAAAAAAAAAAAAAAAAAATAAAAGGTGAAAAAAAAAAAAAAAAACAAAAAAAAAAAAAAAATAAAAAAAAAAAAAAACAAAAAAAAAAAAAAAAAAAAAAAAAATAACAAAACAAAAAAAAAAATACCAAAAAAAAAAAATAAAATCAAAAAAACACATAAATAAACAAACAAAAGGATTCTCCTAATACATTATACCAAAGA
>JAGVVM010010062.1:0-2500 GCA_019149425.1 Psidium friedrichsthalianum | reverse complement strand
CTCATGCTGAACGGCCGATCGACCGATGCACGACTCATGCCGAACGGCCCATCGACCGATGCATGACCCATGCGGAGCGGCCGATCGACCGAGTCGCTCGGCCATGACCCGTGCACTGGCCGGCCGCGACCCGCGCGCTCGGCTAATTCGATCGGCCACGAATCGCACGCCCGGCCGATCCGCACGGCCATGCGCCGTGCATTGGCCGGCCACGACCCGTGCGCTCGGCCGACTCGCTGGGCCACGATCCGTCCGCTCGGCCAACTCGCTCGGCCACGACCCGTGAGCTCGGCCAGTGCGGTCGGCCACGACCCTCGCTCGGCCGACGACCGGCCAAGTTGAACGGCCGATCGACCGATGCATGACTCATGGGGGACGGCCGATCCACCGATGCACGAACCATGCAGAATGGCCGATCGACCGATCGATGCACCACTCATGCAGAGCGGCCAATCGACCGATCGATGCACGACTCATGCGAAGCGGCCGATCGATCGATCCACGACTCATGCCGAGCGCCCGAGCGGCCGATGCACGACTCATGCGGAGCGCCCGAACGGCCGATGCACGACTCATGCGGAGCGCCCGAACGGCCGATGCATGACTCATGTTGAACAGGTGATGCATGACTCATGTTGAACGGCCGATCGATGCTTGACTCGTGCGGAACGACCGATCGACCCATGCACGACCCATGCCGAACGGCCGATCGATCGCTCGGCCATGACCCGTGCAGTCGGCAAATCCGCTCGGCCACGACGTGGGCGCTCGGCCAAGTCACTCGGCCACGACCGTGCGATCGGCCAAATTAGCCGGTCACGACCCGTGCATCGGCCGGTCACGATCCATCTGATCGGCCACTACGCTCGGTCATGGCCCGTACGATCGGCCAAGTCGCTCGGCCACGACCCGTTCGCTCGGCCGAGTCGCACGGCCATGGCCCGTGCATTGGCCGGCCACGACCGGTGCGGTCGGCCAATCGCTCGGGCACGACCCTCGCTCGGCCGATGACCGGCCAAGTTGATCGGCCGATAGGCCAATGCACGAATCGTGCGGAATGACCGATCGACCGATCCACGACTCATGCGGAGCAGCTGATCGATCGATCGATCGGTTGATGCACAACTCATGCGGGAGGGCCGATCGACCCATGCACGACTCACACCGAACGGCCGATCCATGCACGACTCATGCCGAACGGCCGATCCATGCACGACTCACCCCGAACGGCCGATCGACCGATCCATGCACGACTCATGCCTAACGACCGATCCATGCACGACTCATGCCTAACGCCCGATCACCGGCCAAGTTGAACGTCCGATTGGCCGATGTACGGCTCACGCTGAATGCCCGAACGATCGATGCAAGGTTCATGCGGGACGATCGGCCGTCGATTGATGCACGACTCATGCGGGACGACCGATCGACCGATCCATGCACGAATCATGGCCAACGGTTGATCGATCGATCGATGCACGACTCATGCACAACGGCCGATCGATCGATGCACGACTGATGGGGATTGACCGATCGATGCATGACCCATGCTGACCGGCCGATCAACTGATGCGGATCGGCCGATCGATGCACGACCCATGCCGAACGGACGAGCGATCGATTAGCGGCTCGTGCCGAGAGGGCGAGCGTTAGATTCACGAATCATGCCGAGTGGCCGAGGAATCGATGCGTGCGTCGTGCGGATTAACCAGTGCCCGCCCAGCATCGATCGATTTTGAAAAATGGTGAAAGAGTGTCGATGCATCATTCGCTAGGACGTGTCGTGCTTTGTAGAACTTGCATGAGTCTCGATGTACCATTCACTGACACGGAGCGTCTGGTTTTCTCAAAAACGAGGTGAAGGAAGATTTGGAAGAATTGAGACAAGAAGAATATATTGAACTCCAGTTTGCGCAAAAGCTTTGATGGTCATAACTTGGATGAAACCTAAGCGTCGGTATTTTGAAGTTTGAAAAGAGGCTCGAATCAACCGACGCACACGCGCTACTGGCAAAGGGGGCTCAGCACACGACCCCGCCGTTTGGTGAGCGCCGCCCGTCAGAACGTGACGTTGCCGTTGAGCGGTCGAGTGACGTCGGAGAGTTGGGCATGCGGCCGAGGGAGCGCTGCCGCCCCGTGAAAGAACGACTCGAAAGAGTTGGTCGCCGAAGTCACGTCTTGGGTGGCCGAACCAAGGTCACGTCAAGGTTGCACGACTTGACAGGCGTTTTTTGGGGACGAGAGTGGGGCAAACCGCCTACGGCAGTTTGCGAGTGGATCCGTCTCGAAAAGTTATGCGAAATCAAAAAAAAATTCGTCGAAAACGGATGCCCGAGCGATGAGATATGCCCTTCCGAAGTCGAGCCCGCGGGTGACGAACCTCGAGTTTGGTTGGGGCGATAGAACAGATTTTGGAGTTGGGATTGAGGGGGGAGGGACGAATCGAAGCGACAAGGGCTGAATCTCAGGGATCGTGGCAGCAAGGCCACTCTAAGACAAA
>JAGVVM010010061.1:0-11721 GCA_019149425.1 Psidium friedrichsthalianum | reverse complement strand
CCTAGATGAATTTCAATAAATTCATGATAGATTTGAAGAACATCGATAAGGCACTCGATGATGAAGAACATGATATGATATTGTTGGCTTTTTTTACCACAGTCATGTGAGCACTTTACCGATTCATTGTTATAGGAGCATATTACGATTACTTCAAAAGAGGTACAGCCTGCCTTGTTTTCTAAGGAATGGCAAAGGAAGTTATGAGATGACAGTCTAGCGCAGGATGTAGTGCGAAGACTAGCAATTCAAGGTAGAGAGCAACATCAGGGTCTAGTAGCAAACAGGTAAAAGCAGGTCCAAATCACACTGTAGAAATTCCAAAGGACGTATGAAGTGTTTTGAGTATCAAGATGAGAGGCACATTGGGAGAGATGGTCTTGAGTTGAGAAACAGAGATGATAAGCAAAAAGCCATAAGCAGCGTGACAAGTATTGCTAAGGAGAGCACTAGTGATGTAGAGGCTATTCTATGTGCGACGTGGGTTTGTCAGGAGACGAATCACATTCGGGGTGTTTTCATTATATAACGTCTCATAGGAACTGATTTACTACTTACTAGACTGCAAATGGTGGGAGAGTTCTAATAGAGGATCATGCGCCTATGAGGTTATGGGGATAGGGACAGTTTGGATTGAGATGCATAGCGGTGTGGTGCGCACATTGGCAAATGCGAGGCATGTATCGGAGCTTAAAACGAACTTTATTTCTCTTAGGACACTCGATGATATTGGGAGTAAGTACACTGCTGAGGATGGAGTACTGAAGATCTCTTGTGGTGTTAGATAGTCATGAAAGGGAAAAAAGTGAGTTCACTCTATTATCTACTAGGAGAGACTATGACAGGAGCTGTGCAATTTCCTTAAGTGAGTTAGATTTTGATTTAACTTAGTTACGACATATGTGTTTGGAGCACATGAGTGAGGCAATGACAATGTTGAGAGACAAGGGGTTATTAAAGGGTCAGCAAACAAGTAAGCTAGACTTATGTGAACATTATATCTTTGGAAGCTGCGTCGATTAAGTTTACTACAGGTATTCATTTGACCAAGCAATCGATTTGATATATACATTTAGACATTTGGGGCCTGTCTCTAGTTCCTTCGAAATGAGGTACCCAATGTATGTGACTTTTATCGATGATTATTCTAGGAAGCTATCGGTATACTTTCTGAAGCACAAATCTGATATATTGATGGTTCAAGAAATTTAAAGTATTAATTGAAAAACAGTCAGATAAATAGATCATGAGAACTGATAATGGCATGGAGTTATACGATAAATGTTTTATCGAGTTTTGTGAGAGAGAAGTAATTGTGAGATATCGCACAGTATCCAGGACACCACAACAGAATGATATGGTAGAACGGAGGAACAAAACTTTACTTGAGTGGGCTCGGAGCATACTTTCGCATGTTGGAATATACAAGGAATTTTGAGCCGAAGCGGTGATTATGACATGTTATCTGATTAATTGGTGTCCATCATTTGCCATCAGGTGGAAAACTCCAAAGGAAGTATGGTCGGGGAAACTCGTTGATTATCTTGGATTACAAGTACTTGGATGTCCTGTGTATGCTCATGCAAGTGAGGGTAAGTTTGAGCCGAGATCGAAGAAGTGCATATTTCTTGGTTATACACACGGGGTGAAAGGTTACGGTTGTGGTGCACCAATCCCAAATCACCAAATTTTCTAATTAGCAGAGATATGATCTTCGACAAGACTGCAATTCTTCCATAAAGGAGTGTTGAGACATTACTAATAGAGCAGACAGTTCATGGTGCCGGTAGTGAGGTGGAGTTTAAGTTGAGACTCTGAAGACCTTGGAGGTAACGAGGGATGAACTGTAGATGAGGCCGCAGTTCTTGAAGTCAGTGATATTTAACAAATAACACAGCCGCAGCATAGTATAGCTGTAGATAGACAGAGAAGGCAAATTAAACCACTAGTATGTTATGCTTATACTTTGACTGTGGGTGATGAGATAGAGATAGATAAGTCTTTATCTTACTCTAAGGCGATGACTAGCAATGAGTTATCACAGTTGCTATGGGCTATGAGTGAAGAAATGGAATTATTTTATTGAAATTAGATATGAGATCTAGTTAAAGTACTCAAAAACTAAAAGATTGTCAAAAGTAAATGGATTTGCAAAAGGAAAGAGGGCATTCTTGGTGTCAAGGCAATGAGGTATAAGGCGAGACTTATTGCGAAAGGGGTATACATAGAGGGAGGGCATTGACTACAATGAGATATTTTCTCATACGGTAAGGCATACTTCTATTCGGGTTTTACTCGCTTTAATTGCTGCATAGCATCTTGAGTTGGAGCAGCTTGATGTGAAAATGACATTTCTTTATGGTGAGTTGGAGGAGTAAATTTACATGAGACAGCTAGAGAAATTTGCTATTTCTGGTAAGGAAGATCATGTTTACTTGTTAAAGAAATCTTTATATAAGCTGAAATAGTCTCCTAGGCAGTGGTATAAGCATTTTGATGCTTTCATGGCTAGTCAAGACTATTTGAAGAGTCAGATGGATAATTGTGTTTACTTTAGGATATTGGAGGGGTTTTTGATATATCTACTATTATATGTTGATGATATGCTAATAGTAGCTAAGAATATTTCTGATATTGATGTGACGAAGAGGTACTTGAGTGCTGAGCTTGAGATGAAAGATTTAAATATTGCAAAGAAAATTTTGGATATGGAGATTTTGCGTGATAGAACTGTAGGAATATTACGCCTATCTCAAAAAATATATCAAGAAGATTATTGCACATTTTAATATGTAGCTAGCAAAGTCTATGAGTCCACTATTAGTGAAAGACTTTAAACTTTTAAATAAGTTATCACCATAGACTAAGGAGGAGAAAAACATATGTCTCGTGTTTTTTATTCTAGTGCAATGGGTAGTATTATGTATGCTAATGTATGTAGTAGACCTGATATTTCACAAACGTGAGTGTAGTCAGTTGTTATATAAAATGTCATAGTAAAACTCATTGGGAAGCTATGAAATGAATCCTCAAATGTTTGAAGGGGATAATAGATGTTGGCATAGTATACCGCAGGGACAATAATGGATGTGAAACCATTGGATTTGTGGATTCAGATCATGCAAGTGACTTGGATTAATATAGGTCATTAGCAGGGTATGTGTTTACACTTGCAGGTGGTGTAGTTAGTTGGAAGGTATCCTTTCAGGATCACCTTGCCTTGTCGTCGATTGAGATAGAGTACATGGCACCAATCTTTATAGTGAAGGAAGCAATATGGTTAAAAGGTGTGCTCTTGACCTTTGGATTAGAACAGAAAAGTGTCGATATACACTGTGACAACTAAGGTACAATTTACCTGGCATATAATCCAATTTATCATGAGTGAACGAAGTATATCAACATTATGTACCACTTTATCCGAGATATCTTAGGAAATAGTAAGGTTGTTGTAAAAAAGATAGTGATAGCAGAAAACTCGACAAACATGATTACTAAATATGTTCCTTTGGTGAAGCTTAAGCTTTGCCAAAGATAGTTATGCACTATTGACGTCTGTAAAGAGTGAGATTGGGAGAGCAACATGGATGAAGAGCACTATTGACTCGGCTATAAACGTTAAGTCAAGGCGGAGATTTATTAAATTATGTCTCGAGTTTGAGCCTAGAAATTAACTAACTAAAAAGATTTATTTATATTTTGTTGGAGAAGATATGCATTATTACTCTTGACCGGTTTGACCGATCAAGATATTTTACAGTGGACTGGACAACTTCTTGTGGCATTGGGCGCTAGAGGACGAAAGAAAAGGGGAGGCACACATATATTGTATAATATTATGCTATACTCAGCCCAAGGGTAAAAAAGGACAAAGAAAAAGAAGTTTAGGTCTTCTTTTTCTAATCTTCTTGCAATAACCGCATAAGAAAAAGCCTGCAGAAACCGGACAAAAAGAAAAGAGAGGACTTTCTGTGGTTTCTTTGTTTGTTTCAGCCAAGAGAGACCGCCGCACAGAGGATACAAGTCCAAGGGATTCATGGGCAGACAGAGGACTCCCTTTTCTGACGCCCGAAGGAGTTCATTCTTCTCCACAAACAGGAGCGATAGACACACGAAAGGTTTTGTGCTTCGCGAGTTTTTATTTTATCAAATTGAATTATTTTATTTGTAAAAGCTTTGGATTTGAGTATAATCTAGGTGTGGAAAATATGAACGATTGAGCGATTATAATTTCGATTCTCTGATTATAGTGAATTGTTCTTATTGGCTCTCCCGTAGATGTAGGTATCGATATTCGGATTGAACCACGTAAATCTCTAGTGCCCTTTATCATTCCTCATTATTTCTTTAAGTTTTCGCATTGACTTAATTTGCAAAATCCTGATTAGTTTCCGTATTATATTATAATATTCTAGGACATTATTTACACAAAATCTTTTACGAAAAATTATTGATCATAACCTACAATGCATGTTATTCAAGAAAAGTGAAATGCAAAATACTAGTGAATTTACGTATAATTTGTCATTTAATTATTTATACAAATGCGGAGCAATTTTAAGGAGAAAAATGTATTAATGAATACGATAATCGAGCTCATATATCTATGCTAAAAGTATGGATAGTTCTGGTGCTTCCACGCCCGTGTCTAGAAGTGTTAAACGGGTGGGTCAGGTCGGATTGAATATGGTCCGACTCATATTAATCCATTTAGTCTGTTTTCACTCATTTTCATGCGGTACAAATTTAACAACCCATACCCAACTCAATCCATATTTGAACTAACCCGTATTATTTAAATATTTAAATATTTAACCAAATCATAGAATTTTTTTTAAAATTTATTAAGAAATGATATTGCTAAAACAATCATGCAGTTGAAATTATTTTTTTAAATTTAAATTTTAAAAATATTTTTTGTTATTAAAAATAATATTCACTTTTTAAAAATAAAAAATAATATTTATATTTTATTTTGTAGGCCGGATATGGCAATCCAATGGTGGCGTTGTTCGGCGGCTAAGGCGTAGTTGGGAGTGATTAGAGAGAGAGAGAGAGAGAGAGAGAGAGAGAGAGAGAGAGAGAGAGAGAGAGAGAGAGAGAGAGAGAGAGAGAGAGAGAGAGAGAGAGAGAGAGAGAGAGAGCGGTGCGTGCGCACTGAGGATGAAAAGAGGCTGAAGTGAAAGAAAGTTAAGGCGCAATAAGAAAGATATTGATGTGAAGAGATTTCTATTTCTGAAAAAAAAAAGTAATTTTTTTTACTTCCAAAAGTGGGTCGAAAACAACTTTTGAAACAAAAAATTATTTCAGAAGTAGAAAAATGAAGTTGCGTAACCAAATAAATTTCTACTTCATAAATTGTGTTACCAAATGGATTTCTGCTCTAGAAGTTTTGGAGTAGAAATTCTGTTTCAGAAGTGTTATTAGTTACCAACTTTAGTAACAAGGAAAAAACGACCATTCCACCCTTGTCTTGTAGGGATCAAAATGATTCTAACTATGTTTTTAAAGAATTTCAAGAACTTATACTTCGTAAACATGGAATAGGAAGAGGTGCAAGCACTTATGTTATCCTTGACTATAGTGATTTTGGCCACCTGAGCGAGGGCTACAGGGAGGCACTAAGGTTCTTTGTTACAGGTAGATTTCCCGTCATAAATGCACTTTAGGACATCTGGCTTCCTGACTAGCCTAGGCCCCACTGGAATCTTGTGCTTCGGAAGAATATCATGCAAAAAATACACTTCTTTAGACGGTATTCTCTCTGGACTTTCTGAAAGTGATTCGGATCTGCTTCCGGATTGATAGGCTAGAAAAAACTCAAGGAAGGTAAGCTTTATGCAATGTTCGGCGGCATTAAGTATAGTGGACTAAAGCGAAAAGAAGAGCAAGGAAATCAAATGTATTCTAATGGATGGAAAGGTGGTGGAAGATGGGAAATAATACACATCCAGCCATCAAAATTATGTGGAGTTGCATGTTTCATATAGTTTCTAGTCGTTGCTGTCGTTCGCCACTTTATGAGCGAACTATCGGTAGATTCTAGTTGAAAGCGGTGTTTTATCAGAGTTCATCATCTGAGGAGGATGAGGAGGAGGAGCTTAGTTAGTGACAGAAGTACCTGATCAAAGATGGACGTGGGGATTGCAAGTGATGCTACAGCAATAGGGGAATCCACAATTCCAGATATCCTTCCTTCGCGTGGGCAGCAGGATAGTAGATACATCTGTCAGGACATGTGATTCTTTCAGTCACACTAGAGAGACTACATTTAAGATTACTTAAATTTGAGGATTGGGTTTCTGTATTAATCCGATTCACCATTGCACACATGATCACAGCCGATGAATGATGTGGAACCCAGGTGGGGCACACCGTAATATTTAACCGTTCCCTGATCAAACCCAGGTGAGAAATTTCTGCTTCTCTGTTGAGTAGCGATTTTAGTTTTTTGTAAGAGATGTGCAAACCTGCTCCTTGAAGTAGCCAAATTTGGAAGAGTAGTCGATCGCATTTAGTATTGCCCGTTTGTATGCGACGGTGGCATCAAGGTAATGCTGCCTCCTGCTCTCATCAACACTGATCTTCCCAAAACCCAGCCATTCTCAATATCTCGGCTCCACCGGTCCTATCTCGAAGATTGGGTTCACGTGGAGAGGAGTCGGTCCCATTGGGGTCGGGTACTCTTTCACCCCTCCCCTGATGATTTTTGCATCTGATGGACGTGAAGCCAAGATTCCCGTTTAACATTAAATGTGTTGCATGATGAATGAAGTGATAAAAGGTCATAGGTTCTGGATACTCTGTAAATCATGAGCCTGCAGACATCAGTCCTTGCAATGAGCACTGTGATCGGATCTTGAGCATTACTATCGAAGCTCTAGGAGTTTTTGCTTGCCAACGTCTCCAATTCTTTGTGACTAAAACAAATGTGTGTAGAACTAAATGGAGTTTCAACTGTTTTAACTGTTTAAGAGTACTTTGTTACTCCTCAAGTTTAGGAATTTTGCTTCTTGACCATTGCTAGGGTGCTATTTTACGCTTTTAAATCGATAGTCACTGCTTCTATTGAACTATAATGTGATGGAATGCAACGAGATGAGAAATGGACCATACTTGAGCTCTAAGAAGCCACTCATCTCGATTGCCCTGCAGAAGGAGACCTCACCATCACCCTGAAAGAAGTGCGTATCGCCCATGCTGAGATTTGCTCCTTCCACAAAAACTAGGAGATATATCTTTCATCCGCTACTTAGATTTTTGATGTCACAGTTTCCCCCATTTTCTCTTCCCGGAATTGTTCTTGCAGCTTCCCTCACGATCCTTTTCCATCCAGGAGTGCCTCCTTGAATCTAAAGGGTGGTTGATATCGGGACTGATATCAGTTTAAGCAGTTGATAATGGCCATTTTTGCAGATTAGATTACCCTATGGATGCTTTCGTATGAATGAGTTTCTATTCCTTGCGTCGATCGCTACGAGTTAATTGTATCCTGCCTTGCTGAGGATGCAACCTTTGGTTGATGGTACGTTTGCTAGTGGCCTTGAATGCAAACCTCACATAGGCTGAGAGTCTGCAGTCCATTTTGTTCAACCTCGCTTTCCCTGTCGTTCCATATGTTCAGGAGTTCCTCACATGGTGCACTTCCAATTAATCCAGGATGAGTCAAAACCTGGAAACCTCACACCTAAGATTTCATGTAGATAATTGTCATTCCCTAGGCAATCCCATACAGTAATTTCAACGTATATATTGTATGCTATGCATCAGGCATTAGGTTTGAAAGACATAAAGCCTGTAGAATTAGGATATATACCCGGTATTTGTGGTGAGCATGCATAGATTCCTTCGAAATACCATATAGCTTTGGCTGCATAAGGGAAATGATCTCTCAGAAACCCGCCTCCGTTTTCTCTGTCAAACGTTGCTGAGTAACCCCATTCATCGCCCGGTGGTGGACCCAGGTTGCATATTTCGACAGTGAGATGATCGCCCGGCTTCGCTGGAAGATCGGTCCACTCAGGTAATGAACCTGGATCAAAAGCAAATGACCAGAATCAACAACTCTACCGCGGTACTCACTTGCAACATGCTTAAAAGCTCGCAACAGATACTCTCTCACAGCACGCAGTCCTTAGTCTCGCTTAATTACCCACCGCGGCTGCGGGTATTTTGGGGAGCCAGCGGTCATGGATTGGTCCCATGGCTTCTTTGTCAAGTCTATTGGCACTACTAATCTATATGAGACATTGAGATTGGTGGTCACGAAACTGGGAATGCTTAATTTCTCTGGTAGACACCAAAGCAAAGGGAGAATTACCAAAAAAGTCCTACATTCATTGCAATCGTGCCAATTTAGTTTTAAATCTTTTACAATTGTATCAATTCAGTCCACTTTACCAGCCAACGCTGATGTGGACAATTTTTAATATATTTTAATAAAATTTTCCCTTTTTTTTTTTCTATTCCTTTTCTTTTCCCTACGCTGTTGTACTGTGCCTGGCACGCTTCAACAAGGGTCGCCGGAGCTGCCAGCCACTGGCCGAGGGCTGAGAAGGCGTCTCTGGCTACTAGGGAGGGCTTCATAGCCCCCGACCGACCTCGCCGGGCTTCGTCTAGGTTGGGCAAGGCCATGGAGGCCGCGAGTGAGGCGCCCTCACCCAAATCTAAGCGAGGGTATCCTCGCCATGGCCTTGCTCGCGGCCGCACTTCACCTCGTCTAGATTTGGGCAAGGGGGGTCTCTCCTTTTTCTAAGCTTAAAATGACTTCTTGTAACACGGAAATTAGACAAAATAGCACGAAAAAAATGTTATGTGCAATATACAATATGTTATATAAAAAAATCAATATGAATTAATCTTCAATTAATTTAAAATGTAGGATGAAATTTCACAAAGTAACTATGTAATTATTTGACTTAAATGACAAAAATTGAGAAGAAAAATTATTTTTGAGAAGAAAAATTTTGTACAGTTACCAAATGTGTTTCTGTTCCAAAAACATAAATTTTATGTAGTTATCAAATATATTTTAATTCTCTAAAACTCATCTAGGAAATAGAATCAGAAAAAAATCAATTCTAATAAAAATTACTTTTCTTCGGATCAGAATTATTGCCATGTTGGTCCTTAGAATCCTAAAACGGGGAGGAACATCAGGTGGCAAGAAAGGCGGAAAGAGAATAGTGAAATTTGGAGGAGCAAGAGAGTAACCTTCAGGCAGGAAAGAAAAGAGACCAAACACGCAATATTCAATACTGAAATCATCAAGTGCAATAATGGATTGTCTCGGCCTGCAAAAGCAAACCCTAATGAGACTCCTACTGGGAAATAACACTAAATAGGAAGCTTAAGTAAAAATAGATCAATATTATTTATTTTTTTAAAAAAAATTATAATACAAAAGAATGGGTGCCAGAGCCCTTTATAAAGAGAAATAGATTTATCTATATGGAATTACCATTAGTGACATTGCCAATTCTTCTATTTGTAAGCAATTGAATGGAAAAAATTAGGGTTCAGATACATCATCTTCCGTGAATCAAGATTTTTTCAGTGATTCTTTTCATTTCATGGCCCTCAACCATTCTCTCCAAAGATAAAGATATTGCCAAAAGCCAAGATGCTTGGGTGATACGTACTCGATGAGACTTTGGTTGTCTAAATTTGATTCAACATCGTACTCATATGGTGATGCAATGATGTTTGCAAGTTCATTGCGACATGCCAAAAGCTTTTTAGTGCTGTTGGAAAAAACTAAGTGACAGCTTTTTGCTTGGCCAATCGGATGAAACTCGTCCCCATCACATTTCTTTCACAAGCCCCAGCCCTTTTGCCACATAAAGAAGCTTCTGTCTAATCCTGATCTGCTCCCACTAGATGGCCCCGCAGATCGGAATCTTAGGATTATGCCGGCAATTCGTGTTGACGTTTCTAAGGTTGTACTTGTTTTGACAATTTGATCCTGGTGAGTTTTCATGTAAATTTCTTGTTTAATTATATTAGATTTAGGTGTTATGTAATTTGGTGTACTCCATTATCTAAATTTGGACAAATGTGTGGACATGATTGTCATTTTATTCGGATCCCATTAATAAAAATCTCTGTATCCTTGTATTCCTAATCATGAGTTTTTGTTTCCGTCGAAACCTGATCATGAGTCTGACTCCCCGTCGAGTTGCTCGCCCATGTTCATTAGGCCTGAAGCACGAAATGAATGGGTCTAGCTAGCAATTTCCTAAATAGGATCTAGCCATCCATTTAGTTCTGCCTGAACCAAGTCATCTTGCAAAGACAATTGAATACTTCCCAAAATGCTGGCTGAGCTAGAGAACAATTTAGTAGCGAGTGTTGTTGGATAATCCCGATCTACGTTACCCCACTTTACATGAGCCGTTAGATCGCGTGTGGTCCTTTAGTATCCCTAACAATGCACTCCACTTTGCTCTGAAATCGTTAACTTGATATAGAAGAAGTCTTTGCATTCCTCTCATCGAAATTTATCCACTTCACTCCAAGATTGAAGATTTGAGCCCAGAAATTTTCTACTTTTAAAAGCTTTCTAATACAGTCACACTTAGCCATGGCTTGGAAATTGACGTCGAACTAACAGCTAAAGAAGAAAGTTGAATCTTTCATAAGGATAAGTTCCCCGCCGAAAGAAGCCACCATTCTTCGTCCATGGAGAGAGCGACTCCCAACAGTCGAGGAAGTCAATTCGAATGGGTCATCTCCTTTTGTCTCCAACACATGACGCATCATCCGAAGACGACCATCTTCCTTTTTCCTTTTCTTTATTATTAGAAATAAATACAATTTATCTAAGATAATTTTCTATGTTAAAAATATTCGATAATTCTGTTGATTCTTTATATCTCCTAAGATTACGGTATATCTTTCTTTAATTGTGTGTGCGTGCACTTGTGTATGTATGTATATGTGTGTGTATATATATATATATATATCTTAAAGTCTATAAATAGATTGATGTAATTTTCATAATGGTATATCAAATATATAGAAATTTCTCAATTTTTTTTTTCCACATCATTATCTTATTCTCAACTTTTTTTTCCCCTCCCTTTTGTGTATTTACTTTCTAAGCTTTCTCATAGTCAGGAACAAGTGAGAAGAGTCAAAATCAAAGGAGATGGGATTAATCATCTACCTTAATACACTCATCGCGATGCGAATTTGAAACGTAGAGTTTCGATATATTAGGAAAGTAAGATATGGGATAATGTGATTGGTGAATTGAGTGATCGGTATTTATATTTATGATTAAATATTTATATTTATCAAAGGAAAAATAAATAAAACATGTCGGGAGGTGGATAAGAACGCCACGCCCGCCGTGACTTCGACGTCTCATCTCGTCTCTTTCCCCCCTAGTCACGCGCCGCCCCATGTCGTCTCCACTTGATGGGGTCACGCAAAAGCAGGGGTCCATCCGATTTCAACGTCCGAAATCATGAGCCCTCGACTTACTTGCGACGACATTTCGATCGCAAGCTCAAGACCCCACACGCCGTAGATCTATCTTCTGACCCGACGATCCGTGTCGAGATGCGTCGCGTTAAAGTTGGGGTCTTTGACTCGAACAGCGCGCGTTTATTAATCATGCCAAAGCTGATGAACCGTAAATGGATTGGACAAGCCGACACTCCTAATTAGTTTGAAACATGAACTTTCACACGTGAACTTGTAAATGATGTGTTTAGG
>JAGVVM010010060.1:0-20093 GCA_019149425.1 Psidium friedrichsthalianum | reverse complement strand
TAAAGAATGGCAACTTACTGCACAATTTTTTCTACTAATTTTCCGCGAATTCACAGTTCTATCGGTGTTAACTGTAACAACCTGTAAGTTACACTCTTCAGTACCTGTAAGCTCAGGCGTCCCAGCCGTACCACTGTTTAACGTTCGACCCACAAGGTCCTCTCAAAGTATCCAGCAGCTGCAAGCGTTTTCGAATCTTGAGGCCCTCGAACCATCGTTCCCACTTGGATTTAGCGGACCGGTCGTTCTGCCTTGCCAAAATTCAACACTCGATAAAAGGAACAGATGAAATCTAGTGAAAACATACAGAGAAACAAGGGTTCTGGAATACGAATGAACTGGCACAACGGATCGGGTTTTGTGCTTCAACATGACTGAGCAACTGGCATTTCACAGCAAAAGAATATCAAAAAATAAGAACACAAAATCTATTTCACAGGTAAAACTCAGTGTTGTAACGTTCAAGTACTCTGCAGACTCCACTCTATGCCCAAGCACTGAGGGCCTTTTTCCATCTTCTCAAGTTGTTCCAACCTCCTTCCTGCCCAAAAAAGTATTGTAAAAAAATCTGTAAAACTAGTTGGCAGGATGTGGGAGCTCTGTTGCTATATACAGAATAGTGAAGAAAAATTGCAAGCATATTCCTAATAAAAATGAATTGGCAGACCCAAGCGTTCATTGATTCTGGAAATGAAGATTATGGCTAACGTTACTGCCTATTTGGGGAGCGGTCTCGAAGATCGCTCTGGTCTAAGTAATATGCCTTTCCTTTTGTAATTGAACTTCAGAGAGAACCTCAGTTGACATCACTATCCTACTCTATGCAAATTACCAGCACACTTTCCTTTAGATATTGTATATCTGTTTGTTTTGTTGGCTTTGAAAAGCGCTTAAGCAACTTTTTCTACTTTCCTTGTCGAAATTCAAACTATTATCCAAATTTTGAAAAAGAAATATAACAAATTATATGCCAAATCTACATGCCAATAGTGGTTGGCTAACAGATCTCAAAAAACAAAGAGTGGCGCTGCCTAGAAGATTCAAAACCAAAATGCAAATATTAAGGCCCACTCCAAAAAGACCGATAAGTGTAGCCATCGAAGGGTAGGCTAGTGCAAGCATAAAGCTTTTCTGAAAAATATAAACTCCCAGCCTGACTCAAAGACACACAGAACCATTTTCCTAGAACAGGTCATTTGGCTGTTCCCTAAGAGAGTCCCTCAAAAAGGAGGCGCACTTGAATTCACAAAATTATTTTGCCACTCCCTAGAGAGTTGCCTAGCGCCCCTTGGATGGTCCCTACCTACCGTCATACATTGGTTTTGGATGCAAGTATATTCCTTACTGACCTCTAACTATCCACAAGAACTCTTCTTCCTTTTACTTCTCATTCTTTTGGTTACCCACAGCTCAGTCATAGTACCTTTGTTTTTGTTAAATCTTATACTGATTGGTTCCGACAAAAGTTATCTTCTTGATGAAAATGAAAAATACATGCAAAAACACATGCCAGTTGCAAACGTTGAAAGTACTAACAGATTTGCACTTCTTCTTTATGCAGATAACATTTTCCCCATCACATAACACTTGTACCGTATTAAATTTTACTCCTATCGTAGATGTTCAGGGTCCCCTTCTTTCACACTTCCACTCCGCTACTGCAACTTTCTTAACTGACGCCCAACCATTTCTGGGATTTCCAAAACTTTCCTTTTTAGCCTCTCTACCAAATGTAGCTCGCTCTTCATGTTTCAATGAAATTCCAGACCTTCTCCCTTCCATCTCACCGATTCTCACATAACTCAGTCAGAGATGAAGGTGATCTTACAATACAAGTTGATGGTAGAATTGACAATTAGACAGCAAAAGAGACCCAAGCCACATCTTGACCCCTCACCTGGCAGATTTTGAAACTTTGAGCAAGGAAATTGGTAAGAAATCTTGAATCGAAGTAGATATCTACAGATTCTGTTGGTAAAATCTTGGATTGAAGTAGACATCTACAGATTCTACTGAGAAATTATCTTCCATTGAAGTCCAAATCTATGGATTCAAAAAACATTCCTCGCAACCGAAGTAAATATCTACAGATCTATAGGATGCATGTTCTACTTCATTGTCCAAATCCACACAATTTATTCTTTGTCCAAACAACAGTTGACCAACAGACAAATAGACTAATCCATGTAAAATGTTCTTATTTGGGTGCTAAAACGGACGGACCAATGTGGAATGAGAGTTGCACGATTCGGGTCCAAATAAGTCTCTGAATTAATGGCCTGAAATGGAATCTAATTGAAGAAGCACTGGAAATGCCAAGTTCATCATGGGAGATATCGCCACATCAACTAGAAGATCTTGAAGGGCTTGACACTAATAACTCAGCCGGAGCCATTTCTAGCTACATTTGCTAAACAAGATAAAAGCCCACTCCAATAATGGAGGCAATGTCACACTCTCATAACAGATGTCAACAGGCATGGTTACAAAGGAAATTCAAAGCAAATAGATAGATGGATGTCTCTGATTAAAATAAATGCACATTGATGCAAATATCAAGAATGCAAGACACGCCAAAGGATGCATGAGGCATCTCCATCACCCTTTAGCAAACACAATTATGCAAAAGCCATAGGTACAGCAGAATAACAATCTCCAATGTTGCCATGGCATAAGTCCCCCGAGCCCCCTATTTCACAAGGTTCGAACATCTTTACGGAAAGACTCCTTAACTACATCCTTAAATCATTTAGACAAGAATAAGAAGAATCATCCTCACAACCTAAGACCCTTATTGAGGGAACTCAGTATGGACCGCAGGAGGACTACAAAATACACGAGAAAAAAACACTCCTCACAATCTAGAACCCTAGTGCCAAGCAACTAAAGAATGGACCTCAGCAGAATTCAAGTACTTCAGCCTATTCAAGATAAACATGCAGTTTTGAAGATTGATTAGGAGGAAATGAAATGATTCAGATAATGGAGAGATTGAGCTAAAATATCATTTGGATGCCAAAGAAGGAATGACCTAAATATCTTGCTATGGTTTTAAAACTTTAGAAAAAACGCATAGCTAAGGAAAAGAAGAAAGTTCCCTTGAGATTAAAACAAAATGATCCCCGTATCCCTCTCATATATGGACAGACAATGCAGATTTTAGAAAACTACAATAATACTGGCTTCCCTAATTCCTCCTATTCTTTCCTCTCTTCTCCCTCCATCATTACCCTTCCATCCAAACACATGATTATGTATCACTTTTAAAATCCTTTCTCTTCCCCTCTAGTCACTCCCACAAAACACAGTGGAAGAGCAAATTTGGTTTAGAGAAATAGGCAGAAAGGAAAAGATTGACTATGCTGAATTCCAGGTGGAAAAGATTTGGCTGTAAAAACCAGATGAAGATAGTAGGCATTCTGCCGGAGTGAAAAATCAACATTCTACATGCGTGCCGTAAATACTCTATACATGAGAAAAGTCATCAGGAGGAAGAAAAAGAGCAAATACATTCTTTGACAGATCCGCAACTTCATGGACAAATGCAATTGAAAAACGTCAAGGGTGTGGGCGTGTGTGCAAGCACAAATTGCTAATGCTAAGATGTTTATTGTAAGGTTAAGAAGATTATACTGAAGTAAACATGCCCTCATTGACATGGGAGCAGAAGCTACATAACACAATAGTAACCTTTTCAAGTGTTAACACTTTCTCATCATTATTTTTTCTTAGTGTGTAAATAATCTGGCCTTTGCAATTTTATTCCTCTATCGCCACCACATTCAAGAGGCCATATGAGACCTAACTTTTCCAAGAGTCCATTCAGAGCCCATACTGGTATGTCCTGGATTTTCCGCATAAAATTCTAGTTTTACCCGTGGGGTTCTTCACTTTGGTGTCGAGAGTTCAATACTAGTAAAAAGCTAACATGTAAAAGCAAGAAGACAGAAAAATTAAGGAAGGAAGACTGCTTCCTCACTTCTGTCTTTAGCTTCACCTTTTCGATCTACCTGTCAGCTTCTTCTCATTGCCTTCTGATGCCAATCAATAAGTTGAATGGGTTAAGAAGTCCAAAGTCCCCCAAAACAGGAGTTTTAAGGCCAAAAACGCCTCATTTGCTTCCAGAACGAAAGAAAGAAAGAAAGAAAACGAAAAAAACTACAACTGGGGAATATGCTTAAGCTACCATCTCTGTAGAATTATCATGTCCCACAGTTTACTCACGCAAATCAATCTGAATGCTCAAAGGATGAAAAGAAATCAGAGCAAGAATATGCTCAATGATGATTAGCTCGTCAGACGAGAAAGTCAAAAAGCTCAAGGTTCTCGTTTCACACTCAATTAGGGAAAACCCAAGATTTAAATCACAGGAAACGGGGAATTGAAACTGACCTCTAAGAATCTGGATTCCTGCTCGAGTCGCTTGAGCTCGGCTTGTATCCGATGCTTTCCTCTTGTGTCCGTCGCTACGACTACTCCCACAGCTCCTTCGGAGTTAGCAGCTCGCATCTCAAGATTAAGAATGAAAACGACAGTAACCCCAGAAGAACCTGGAAACAGAGTCGTCTCCGAAACAGAGGGGGGTTCGATTCACGACGACGACGAAGACCCCGATACAGAGACCGGAACGGGAATGACGGGGCACTGTGGATGCACCTGGTAGAACCCACTGACAATCGGAACCGGCCTCGACTGCTAGAAACAAACAAGAAACGAACAAGAAGCAGAAAAATGGAACCGGGTCGTTCCCACCGAAAGCTTCCAAGGGGATGGATCCGTAGTTCTGTGCAATTCAAGAGGGAGACAGAGAGGGACAGAAAGAGGAAAGTTTTCTTCTTTTCGGGTGTAGCGTGGTGGGGGAGTATCGCGTTTTGGTGGGACGAAAAAGAATTGGAGAAAGGTGGCCCTCTTTTTGTTCTCTCTCTCTCTATCACTCCCCTGTCCTCGCTTGCTCCAGAAACAGAGCAAAGGCCGCGAATCTCCTGTTCCCCGGCACGCGCAGCTAAAGCAGTCAAGCTGACGTGATGGTCAACCGGCTGCTATGCCTCCGTCCATGGAGTCCAGGGTCATTCCGCCTCTAGCGCGATAAACGAGTGGACGTTCAATCGAACTCACCGCTCTTGGCTTCGTCGCAGCCATCTGTCAATGACCGAGAAGAACACACTTTTATCATGCACCAAATTGAGTTTACAACGAGCGCGTGCGAGACACGGGCGAGGGAGGAGCGTGGAGAGGGAGTGGCGGCGCCACCGTGCTCAACGCGCGATAGTTCCCCTTGGGTGGTGGCGTGTGGCTGTCCCCACCAAGAGGAGTTCACTGGAGCCGAAAATACGATATTAGCACAATAATATTAGGCCAATGAGGCAAACCAGACAGCTAGAAAATCCAATTCCCTTTTTAAATCATCCATTTTTACGAAATAAATAAAATCCCAATGAGATGTGATTTTGTTCGAACATGGTGCTTGCTCTACCTCATCGCTGTCCTTGCAATGGCCAATCAGGGATACTCGTCCGATACAAAATCGAGACCGTGACCTTCAGTCGTGTGTAGCATCTTATATAATAGTGGTTGGGTAATATTTCACATGAGGTTTTGTCAAAGCCGAATGCGTTATACATGAATTATAAAATAATTAATTGAGATAATTTGATTAAACGTAGGCATATACTTGGAAAATGAATATGTTGGATTCACTCTTATCAAGACTTTCTTCGATTTCGGCTAATGATAGTACCAAGTGCGAAGAAAAATTGAACACATGAAGAAAGACTATTCTAGTTTGTCTTTTGGGTCGGAAAAAAAAAAAAGACTTTTCTAATTGCATTAACTACTTTAGTTGCAAAAGTCGGTTTTATCAGTTTATTTCAATATGAAATTTTGAGGTACATTTGTTTTTGTTCTAGTTCAGTTTAGGATGGATAAAAATGTTAGGCAAGTTTGAATGACTGTCCAATCAGAAATTTAAGCTTTGGTTGGTTGGTATCCCGGCCAATTGGACCCATCTTAACCTAACCGGATTAGCCTAATTGAATAATATAATCTACGTGGTTGGGGGCTAATTAAGAAATCATTTATCACGAAAAAAACAAAACAAAAGAAACGAAATAGCGAAGTAAGTGAGAAAGGTGATTGCAGATAAGGAAAAAAAATTCTAATTCTATTGCACTTGTGTAATGAATTTAGTTTGTCAATTATAAATTCTTTTTTTTTCTTCACTTTTTTTTATGTTTCGGCATGGGTCACTAGTGACCTTGGCCGGTAATTAATAACATGAGTATTATCGGTAACCTATCTCACTTTCTTTCACCGTTGAAACGTTTCAATAATTCTGACAAGAAAAAATACAACTTTTCAATAAGTACTATATAACATCATCATCTACATGACCCATGATTTGCGTAACGGATTTGTCTCATTTCACATCTTTCGAAAACTACTATTCATAAAAATTTTCATCTCGCCCTTCATGTGAATTCTTCATGCGCCATTGCCACATGCACTTGAAGTCGTCCCATGCAATTAGACTTAGCGTAAATCTTTAAGTAATTAGATTTAACAAAACGCTATTCATTTCGCCCAATGCTTGCAATTTACCCCAGTTAGGCATTGTAATAAGATGGATTTGGAAAAACTAACCCTTTTCCACACTTGAAGCTGGTTTATAATCTCATGCGAAATTCGAGATCGTCCCCAACCTGAGTCCGGCTTTTCAAATAGAAATCTCAAATACATCCTACTTAAGTATACATGTGGAAGCTTGAGATTTGACTAAGCTATATTTTTTTTTTTGTATATTTTGAATTAATAGGAATATCAACTCAAATTATATTAGAAATTATCTAAACAATTGAGCATATGATCGAATGTACACTTTCTCGTGTTTTGAACGAGTCCACCACACATCGATCGACATAAATATCATTTCACCTAATATAAAGTATATCTGATTTGCAACAAGCACATTAGAGACACATGTGTGAGAGGAGCGTGGAGAGGGAGCGGTGGCGGCGACGGCGGCAGTGGCGGCGGTGCCGCCACTGTGCTCAATTGCATGAATTCCACTTGGGTAGTGGCAAATCGCAAGAATTCACACTTGTTGAAAATCCAAGAGACACAAGTATATCGAAAATTTTAAAACTTCGAAATGTCAGATAATGTAATCAAGTGTTCATTCTGTTTGTGCAATAAAATTCCTTCCTTAGTTTCGTCTCACTTGATAAAAATGGTGTTATTTTATTAATACTATTTTTTCTATGCTAAGTGCTCGTTAACATTAACTCGCGTGTAAATCAATACTCAGAGCCACGTTGTTTTCCCCCAAACCTTAATTTTTTTTCCCCGTCAAACTTTAATTAAACCTTAATTAAGTGAGATTAACAAGTTAAAAAAAATTAAAATAAATGAAAAGTGACAGAACTAGTGGCTCGAGGGAGGTGGGGCGGCCTCCCCAGCTTGACCGATGAAGGTTGATGTCCCTCTTGTGCGGACTTACGAGGGCTTGCGAGCCCTCGCCAGAATGGGGGGGGGGGGGGGGGGGGGGTTGCAGGCTCTTCCCTTGTCGCGCGGTGGTGGCCGAGGTCGTCGCTTACTTGCTATCCCTCGTCGACAACCTAGCGAGGATCACTGGACCTCATCAATATCCAAAGAAGATTTGCCGGAGGAGTATTATGAAAGTGTCAATTTTTCAACAAAATTGAATTTGTTTTATCGTATCTGTAAAAAAAAAAAATCTTACGAAAATGTCAAAAGGAAACAAACTATTAATTGATAATTCCTCTTTATCCGTCAATGTTATTCGCTAGACCTATCAATATGAACCATAAACCCATTTCTTAACTCCTATAAGGTGGATTTGGTTGTTATATCGATTAATTATATTCGATAAATAGGTTATTAATGAGTTTAAATATTATATGAATATTAAATGGATCGTAAATGAGTTTACGACATACTTAGACCTAACTCACCCCTATGACTCTCTTTTTGCATTCTTTCCCGTCCTCAATTGCTCCGCACTTTCACCTCAATATTGGGTATGAATTTTCCTAGATTTGGTTAAATATTGAAGTGTGTTTTAGGAATATGGGTTAGGTCGACTATGAGTCAGCAAGTTTGTATTATATGGAAATGAGTCAAAAATGATAAAAATGAATCTATTTGAATCGGAGCATTTCCGATCCAATTCAAACTCGATCTAACCCAACTTGCCTGGAAATCATGTGGGTGTTACCATTGAAGATATCGTCCTCCGTCTCTGCTGACTCGGACGCTCCTCTGTTTGAAGACAAGGGAACATATCGTGGGTGGATCGATTTCTAAGCTCAAAGGGGCGTGGGACATTCAACGGGAAAAAGACGTGCATTTAATAGTTGCATCCTTTCACCTCCCACCATTTTGCATTGTGGTCGCCTTTGTCAATTGCTCCTTCCGGCCGCCGGGGCCGATGTCGATAGCTCTCCTCGACGTCGTCGTTTTGGGCAAGGAGGCAAATGAGATCTCGACCGAACGATGCCCCTTACTTTCATACAACCGATAGCCGCATTCTGCCATCAATTTATGCTCAATTTGATCATCCTCGATTGTGCTAATTCTCTTCCTAACTACAATAACTCAAATAACACTTTCTTTTCCTTTAGGACTAATTTCTCTAAACAAGTGCGCCTTTATTTTGCTATTAAATGAATGAAATGGACGGATCTAATTTATTTGTTTTATTAAATATTATTTTAAGACATGGACAACAGTCTTCATTCGTCGTGTATCAAAGAAGCCTTTGATTACACCCTTTTACGGAGAAAGCTATATAAAAAAAAAAAGCTTCAACTTATTGTAATTACGACAATTCAGTATTAAATCTTTTTGGCTGATTCAGTTCTAAACCTTTTTCAATTGTACCAATTCAATCCATCAGGCGAATTTTGGCTGATCGGTACTAACGTGGTCTCCGGTCGACCGGCGATATAATTTTTAATAATTTTTAATTTTTAATTTTCTTTTCTTTTTCTTTCCCTTCCCTCTTCTTCCTCTAGCCGGTTGCCAGACCTCGCCATGGGCCATGGCTGAGCGAGGCCGGCCTCTCTCGCCATCCCTTTGGTCGATCGCCAAGGATTGGCGATAGGCTAGAGGAAAAAGAGGGAAATGGAAGAAACAAAAGGAAAGAAAATTAAAAAATATATAAATATATTATGTTGCTAGTCCGCCTGCATCCCTATTAACGTCGTCTGGCCAAAATTTGCTAAATTGATTGAATTCATATAATTGTAAAAATTTTAGAGCTAAATCAATAATAAAAGAAAAAAAGTTTAAGATCGAATCAACCAAATTGCAATCAGTGTACCTATGTCCATTTTCACAAATATATTTATTCCCTTGCTAAATGTTGAATAATAATTTTGGTTGTATAACTTAATGTACCATTACTCATAAATAACCTGGACTGATTTATCAAACTTCTAATGATGGAGAGCGCGTAATTCCCAATAAAGTCCACATTTTTTTTTAACAGGATTGGAGAAAATCCTTTCGACGAAATTGATCGGCAATTGCTTCGGATGACAAGATAACTATAGACATGGACTTTTAATCAAACCGAAACCATATACTAGCATTAACCACGAGAATAGAGTACCAAATCCACCACATCAGTACACGGATTGCACAAGGTAATAATATCTAAGGGACACCATGCGAAACCAAAAGAGGGACATTAGAGTACACAAGCAACACCACAAATTTCTCCTCTCACTTGGTCGCTAGCAGACTACTACTCTTCCGCTGGCCGGTGGCCGCTCCGCAGGTTGCGGAAGTACTCGGCCGGGTCCTCCTCAAAGGGAGCCCGGGGTATGCGCTCGTCCCTCCCAGGAGCCTTCATGGTCTTTTCTTTGCTGGGCTTGGACGAGTCGCCCATCATGCTCACCACGCCCGCGCCCAAGGCCAGGATCGCCACGCCGGCGATGGCCCCCGTGGCCAGGGCGGTGCCGCTCAACTCCTTGGCCTCCCCATCTCCCTCTCTACCTTTGCTCTCGCTCCCGCCCATGTGAATTTGCCCTTCGGATGTGGTGGGTCTCTCTAGTGTCGGAAATGTAGCGCCCTATGCTTTGTCGCGTGGCGTGAGAGGTGAGCCTTTTGGGTTAATTAATAGAGGATTCGGAGGCCCAAGGGGATATCGCTAGTTCACTTAATGCCGTGTCTTCGAAGTCATTGACGTTGACGATGACCTTGACTTGGAGCAAATAAAGGCTTATCTCTCTCTCTCTCTCTCTCTCTCTCTCTCTCTGGGGAAGACTTACGAGGCATGAACTGCTTAAATCTCCAAGAACAACTTTAAAGCAGAAAAACAAAGAAAAAGAAGTCGGGGCCATCCTAACGTGGAAAAGAAGAACCGCCAATGCTTTAGCCCGCTTTTGAGTTGGTCCCCCCCTCCTCCCTTTCGAGAAAAATATCCATCTAAATATAATGCTTACCGTATCAACTAAATAATAAACATCAATTGAGATCGGCGCCCCGTTAGGGGCGGGCGAGCCCGACCATCACGAGGCTGGTGAGACAGACCTCGCTAGCGATTGGCGAGGGCGAGCCTCACCCCGCAACAACGAGGTCAAGACTTGACCTCGCTTACCTTAGTTGAATCTAGCGAGGCGAGGCGAGGCGTGAGCTCACCAATCATGACTGAACGGGGAAGAAATAAATGAATAAAAGGGAAAAAAAAAAGACGAAATAAAAATTAGATAGAAAGAAATCATTTTCCTCGCTTTTTAACTGGTGTGGAAGAGACCTCCGCCATGATTTAGCATGCATCGGCGATAATTTTAATTAAAAAAAGGAGGGAAAAAAAAAAGGTGACCTCCAGGACAAAAGCATGATGGCTAAAAAGATTCCACAAGGAAAGGGGCGAGAGGAAGCATCCTTTCGGTGGCATATCCATTGTCGCTCCTTCCCGTTTGCCACAAGCGATTTCTTCTCACAGTTGAACTTTACTAAAAGCCAGTCATGAAGATCTCCTGTCCTACCGTTATCATCTTCACTTTTGTTCCCACAACAATTCATCACCTCGAGAAAAAAAAGAAAGATTAAAATAAAATAAAATAAAATAAAATTTGGGCTCGGCCCTTCCACATAGGGGCCGTGTCGGGCTCGTGCCCAAGAGGGCCGATACGTGTTGTGTCTAGGCCGGTACGGCCCTGATTGCCAATGTTCGGGGAGCGGTCTGTCGATATGCATGTAAGGAAAAGCGTAACGCTGAAAGCCCAGGTCTTTTGCAAGCTTTGGCCTTTCAAAGCTTAAAGACTTCCAAAGATGATGCATGGGTATTATGAGCCAAATTCAGGTTTTGAGGGTGAAAGAGAGTTTTGAGTGCATTTTGCCGGTGTAGTATAAAAATTCATAAGTTATGGTTTTTGTAATGAACAAAGAATATTGGCGCGAAGTATTACAGCAATTATTAAACCAAAAGAACAAGACAGGAGAAATTACCAAAACAAGTCCTAAACCTATTATAGCTATGTCAATTCAGTCAATTTGACTAGCCAGCACTGACATGGATAATTTTTAATAATTTTTTAAATATTTTTCAATAACTTTTTTCTGTCATTTTTTTTTTGTTAGGGTAGGCAAGAGGCCACTGATCGAGGGCCTGGGAGCCCTGCTAGCCACTATACAAGTGGCCTTTTGCCAGCCCTAACAAAAAAAAAAAGGACACGAAAATAGTTATTAATAAATAAAACTAAAAAAATTTTAAAAAAATGATCCTCGTCAGGGCCAGCAGCGTCACATTAGCATCAGCCAGCCAAATTGACTAAAATTGGCACAAATGCAAAATGTTTAGGACTGAATTAGCAAAAAAAAAGTTTATGATTGAATTGGGAAAAAAGATATTTGGGATTGAATTTGCACAGTTGCAATAGGTTTAGGAATTTTTTGGTAATATTATGGAAGAAAACGATGTCCTGGACTAGAATATGGAGTAGAATTAAGAATGCCATTTCTTTTTCTTTCTTATTTTTGCAGGAGGAGAATGTCAGTTGACCGTCGCATGCAGCATCTTCGATTACCAAAAACTTTTGTTTTTTTAAGTTTAAGTTCAAGTGTACAACACATATCAATGATAGAGAAAAATAACCGAGCTTATATTATCAAACTCAGTGACTAAAAATTACTTTCCTGGAAGCCTCTTGGTGAATAAAAACTAAATTTCTCTTTTCATGAAAAATGGTCTTTTTGTTCCTCTTTTTTTCCTTCTCGTCAATACTTTTGAGTGTACTAATAGACAATAATCAAAATAAGTTTCCTTTATAGTTCTACTAAAAAAAAGTGCATCCGCATTTGTGCACACTAAAAATTGCTATGTAAATAACAATTTTCTGTTACAAAAATATTCAATATGGTAATGAATGAGAAGAGATTATCTACAAAAAGCAATACGAAAAAATTGTAGCTTCACGATGTTGACATTGCGGCCCAAGTATCACCGTGTTGCTGCCTCGATTTAGAGAAAGGACTCCGTTTTTTTTTCCCCCCTCTTTTCGGATGGTAAATATTTCTTAGAACATGGAGAGTGAATCAAATCATGCTTGAATTGAAATTGAGATACCGAAACTAGTTATTCCCTCCTGAATTAGATAAAATCATATGTGAAAGATGATAAAAAATAAGTTTTTTAGGGTTAACTACTTATCTGTTCTTAGAGGTGTTTCAAAAATATTTGCGATTGAGTAAATAGCTCTAGGAACTAATGGATCGAATCGAATTACAAAATGACAAAGATTCTGTACAATTCAAGATTAAATTAACACGAATACTAAGTTTGGGACTTTTCCAACACTTTTCCCAATTCATATGTATTAAAGCAATAAGGCTCAATTTGTAGAGGTGCAGGGCGCTACCCTTCCAAGAATCCACAATACAAAATCTGCGGATTCGAATCAAAACGCTCGATTTTCCAATAAACTCAAGAACAGTAACCTAATCATTGTTTAGATAAACTTCCATGATAATGAAACCGATAACGCAATATTCAATCTCGGAATACACGTGTCCGAACCTCGGCATGCCCATCTCAACTCCCCTCGATCGAGCTCACGCATGAGACGCACGTGTCCTTCCACGACCATGTTCTCGCCTCATGATCTGTCTAAATTTTGTTTAGCCATCTCATCTTCACTCTCAAGGTCTCGATCTATAACTTCATGAAAAAAAAAAAAATAAATAATAAAAGATGTCACTCTCTCTTCAATTTCATCTGCTATGCTTAGAAAATCCATTCCTCTCCCTCCCTTCGCTTCAATCCGTCGCACCTCGCCATGCTCCCACCACCCGTGTCTCCTTCCATTCGCATGCACGAGGTTCAAGCTAGCCCAAGACCCGCCGCCCGGCCCGGAAATCACGCCCGGGAGGTCCCGGCCAGAGTTCACCCCGCCACCGCCACTGGGCTCCCTACGCGGCGCCGCACCCCCGGAGATACCGAAGGTCCCCGCCGCCGACTTTCGACCCGATACCCAGGAGGTCCCTAGCGATCCTCCCCGGGAGCCCCGGGCCGGGACCCATGGGCCGATATCCCGTGCCCGCCGCTGCCATCGCCTCCGACGCCTGAATATTCCCATCCCGAAGCCGGACGTGCCGCCGCCATAGCGGCCGGCATCGTGCCTCTATCGACGGCGGCTCTTGGAGGCACGATGTCCGGCCGCTATGGCGGCGGCACGTCCGGCATTCGGGATGGGAATATCAGGCGTCGGAGGCGATGGCAGCGGGGGTGCACGGGATATCGGGCCATGGGTCCGGCCCGGGGCTCCCGGGGAGGATCGCTAGGGACCTCCTGGGGAATCGGGTCGAAAGTCGGCGGCGGGACCTTCGGTATCTCCGGGGGTGCGGCGCCGCGTGGAGCCCAGTGGCGGTGGCGGGGTTGAACTCTGGCCGGGACCTCCCGGGGGCGTGATTTCGGGCCGGGCGGGGGTCTTGGGCTAGCTTGAACCTGGTGCATGCGAATGGAAGGGAGGACACTGGTTGGTGGGAGCATGGCGAGGTGCGGACGGATTGAAGCGAAGGGAGGGAGAGGAATGGATTTTCTAAGCATAGCAGATGAAATTGAAAGAGAGTTGACATCTTTTATTTATTTAATTTTTTTTCATGAAGTTATAGATCGAGACCTTGAGAGTGAAGATGGAGATGGCTAAACAAAATTAGACAGATCATGAGGCGAGAAAACATGGTCGTGGAAGGACACGTGCGTCTCATGCGTGAGCTCGATCGAGGGGAGTTAGTGAGATGGGCATGCGGAGGTTGGACACGTGGCATTCCGAGATTGAATATTGCGTTATCGGTTTTCATTATCATGGAAGTTATCTAAAACAATGATAGGTTACTGTTCTTGAGTTTATTGGAAAATCGAGCGTTTTGATTCGAATCCGGCAGATTTTGTATTGTGGATCTTGGAAGGGTAGGCCATGCACCTCTACAAATTGGAGCCTTATTGCTTAATACATATGAATTGGGAAAAGTGTTGGAAAAAGTCCCAAACTTATTGTATTCGTGTTAATTTAATCTTAAATTGTACGGAATCTTGTCATTTTGTAATTCGATTCGATCCATTAGTTCCTAGAGCTTATTTACTCAATCGCAAAATATTTTGAAACACCTCTTAAGAAAAGATAAGTAGTTAAACCCTAAAAGAACTTATTTTTTATTCATCTTTCACATATGATTTTATCTAATTCAGGAGGGAATAACTAGTTTCGGTATCTCAATTTCAATTCAAGCATGAGTTTGATTCAATCTCCATGTTCTAAGAAATATTTACCATCCGAAAAGAGGGGGAAAAAAAAAACGGAGGTCTTTCTCTAAATCGAGGCAGCAACACGGTGATACTTGGGCCGCAATGTCAAACATCGTGAAGCTACAAATTTCTTCGTATTGCTTTTGTAGATAATCTCTTCTCATTCATTACCATATTGAATATTTTGTAACAAGAAAAATTGTTATTT
Source organism: Psidium friedrichsthalianum (assembly GCA_019149425.1). Taxonomy (NCBI): domain Eukaryota; kingdom Viridiplantae; phylum Streptophyta; class Magnoliopsida; order Myrtales; family Myrtaceae; genus Psidium; species Psidium friedrichsthalianum. The sequence continues at coordinate 5,115 of JAGVVM010010060.1, read as the reverse complement.
ACATAGGGCAATTTTTAGTGTGCACAAAATGCGGATGCACTTTTTTTTAGTAGAACTAGAAAGGAAAACTTATTGTTGATTATTGTCTAGTTAGTACACTCAAAAGTATTGACGAGAAAGGAAAAAAGAGAGGAACAAAAAGAACCATTTTTCATGAAAAGAGAATATTAGTTTTATTCACAAGAGGGTTCCAGGAAAAGTAATTTTTAGTCACTGAGTTTGATAATATAAGCTCGGTTATTTTTCTCTATCATTGATATGTTGTACACTTGAACTTAAACTTAAAAAAAACAAAAGTTTTTGGTATCGAAGATGCTGCATGCGACGGTCAACTGACATTCTCCCCCTGCAAAAATAAGAAAGAAAAAAGAAATGGCATTCTTAATTCTACTCCGTATTCTAGCCCGGGACATCGTTTTCTTCCATAAAAAATTACCAAAAAATTCCTAAACCTATTGTAACCGTGCAAATTTAATCTTAAATTTTTTTTGCCAATTCAGTCCTAAACTCTTTTTTTTTTTGCTAATTCAGTCCTAAACATTTTGTATTTGTGCCAATTTTGGTCAATTTGACTGGCCGATGCTGATGTGACGCTGCTGGCCTGACGGGATCATTTTTTTAAAAATTTTTTAGTTTTATTTATTAATAACTATTTTCGTGTCCTTTTTTTTTGTTAGGGCCGGCAAAAGGCCAAGGGCCACCCTCTTGTATAGTGGCTAGCAAGGGCTCCCAGGCCCTCGGTCATGGCCTCTTGCCTACCCTAACAAAAAAAAAAAACGACAGAAAAAAGTTATCGAAAAATATTTAAAAAAATATTAAAAATTATCCATGTCAATGCTGCTCGCCAAATGGACTAATTGGCACAGTTAAAATAGGTTTTGGACTTGTTTTGGTAATTTCTCCCGTCTTCTTCTTTTGGTTTAATAATTGCTGTAATACTTCGCGCCAATATTCTTTGTTCATTACGAAAACCATAACTTATGAATTTTTATACTACATCGGCAATGCACTCAAAACTCTCTTTCACCCTCAAAAACCTGAATTTGGCTCATAATGCCCATGCATCATCTTTGGAAGTCTTTAAGCTTTGAAAGGCCAAAGCTTGCAAATGACCTGAGCTTTCAGCGTTACGCTTTTCCTTACATGCATATCAACAAACCGCTCCCCGAACATTGGCAATCAGGGCCGTACCGGCCTAGACACAACACGGATCGGCCCTCTTGGGCACGAGCCCGACACGGCCCCTATGTGGAAGGGCCGAGCCCAAATTTTATTTTATTTTATTATTTTTTTTAATTTTTATTTTTTCTTGAGGTGATGAATTGTTGTGGGAACAAAAGTGAAGATGATAACGGTAGGACAGGAGATCTTCATGACTGGCTTTTAGTAAAGTTCAACTGTGAGAAGAAATCGCTGTGGCAAACGGGAAAGGAGCGACAATGGATATGCCACCGAAAGGATGCATCCTCTCGCCCCTTTCCTTGTGGAATCTTTTAGCCATCATGCTTTGTCCTGGAGGTCACCTTTTTTTTTTTCCTTTTTTTTTAATTAAAAATTATCGCCGATGCATGCTAAATCATGGCGGAGGTCTCTTCCACACCAGTTAAAAAGCGAGGAAAATGATTTCTTCTATCTAATTTTTATTTCGTCTTTTTTTTTTCCCTTTTATTCATTTATTCTTCCCCGTTCAGTCATGGTGGTGATCTGCCTCGCCTCGCCTCGCTAGATTCAAATAAGGTAAGCGAGGTCAAGTCTTGACCTCGTTGTTGCGGGGTGAGGCTCGCCCTCGCCAATCGCTAGCGAGGTCTGTCTCACCAGCCTCGTGGATGGTCGGGCTCGCCCGCCCCTAACGGGGCGCCGATCTCAATTGATGTTTATTATTTAGTTGATACGGTAAGCATTATATTTAGATGGATATTTTTCTCGAAGGGAGGAGGGGGGGACCAACTCAAAAGCGGGCTAAAGCATTGGCGGTTCTTCTTTTCCACGTTAGGATGGCCCCGACTTCTTTTTCTTTGTTTTTCTGCTTTAAAGTTGTTCTTGGAGATTTAAGCAGTTCATGCCTCGTAAGTCTTCCCCAGAGAGAGAGAGAGAGAGAGAGAGAGAGAGAGATAGCCTTTATTTTGCTCCAAGTCAAGGTCATCGTCAACGTCAATGACTTCGAAGACACGGCATTAAGTGAACTAGCGATATCCCCTTGGGCCTCCGAATCCTCTATTAATTAACCCAAAAGGCTCACCTCTCACGCCACGCGAAAAGCATAGGGCGCTACATTTCCGACACTAGAGAGACCCCCCACCATCCGAAGGGCAAATTCACATGGGCGGGAGCGAGAGCAAAGGTAGAGAGGGAGATGGGGAGGCCAAGGAGTTGAGCGGCACCGCCCTGGCCACGGGGGGCCATCGCCGGCGTGGCGATCCTGGCCTTGGGCGCGGGCGTGGTGAGCATGATGGGCGACTCGTCCAAAGCCCAGCAAAGAAAAGACCATGAAGGCTCCTGGGAGGGACGAGCGCATACCCCGGGCTCCCTTTGAGGAGGACCCGGCCGAGTACTTCCGCAACCTGCGGAGCGGCCACCGGCCAGCGGAAGAGTAGTAGTCTGCTAGCGACAAGTGAGAGGAGAAATTTGTGGTGTTGCTTTGTACTCTACTCTAATGTCCCTCTTTTGGTTCGCATGGTGTCCTTAGATATTATTACCTTGTGCAATCCGTGTACTGATGTGGTGGATTTGGTACTCTATTCTCGTGGTTAATGCTAGTATATGGTTTCGGTTTGATTAAAAGTCCATGTCTATAGTTATCTTGTCATCCGAAGCAATTGCCGATCAATTTCGTCGAAAGGATTTTCTCCAATCCTGTTAAAAAAAAATGTGGACTTTATTGGGAATTACGCGCTCTCCATCATTAGAAGTTTGATAAATCAGTCCAGGTTATTTATGAGTAATGGTACATTAAGTTATACAACCAAAATTATTATTCAACATTTAGCAAGGGAATAAAATATATTTGTGAAAATGGACATAGGTACACTGATTGCAATTTGGTTGATTCGATCTTAAACTTTTTTTCTTTTATTATTGATTTAGCTCTAAAATTTTTACAATTATATGAATTCAATCAATTTAGCAAATTTGGCCAGACGACGTTAATAGGGATGCAGGCGGACTAGCAACATAATATATTTATATATTTTTTAATTTCTTTCCTTTTGTTTCTTCCATTTCCCTCTTTTCCTCTAGCCTATCGCCAATCCTTGGCGATCGACCAAAGGGATGGCGAGAGAGGCCGGGCCTCGCTCAGCCATGGCCCATGGCGAGGTCTGGCAACCGGCTAGAGGAAGAAGAGGGAAGGGAAAAGAAAAAGAAAAGAAAAATTAAAAATTAAAAATTATTTAAAAATTATATCGCCGGTCGACCGGAGACCACGTAGTACCGATCAGCCAAAATTCGCCTGATGGATTGAATTGGTACAATTGAAAAAGGTTTAGAACTGAATCAGCCAAAAAAGATTTAATACTGAATTGTCGTAATTACAATAAGTTGAAGCTTTTTTTTTTTATATAGCTTTCTCCGTAAAAGGGTGTAATCAAAGGCTTCTTTGATACACGACGAATGAAGACTGTTGTCCATGTCTTAAAATAATATTTATAAAAACAAATAAATTAGATCCGTCCATTTCATTCATTTAATAGCAAAATAAAGGCGCACTTGTTTAGAGAAATTAGTCCTAAAGGAAAAGAAAGTGTTATTTGAGTTATTGTAGTTAGGAAGAGAATTAGCACAATCGAGGATGATCAAATTGAGCATAAATTGATGGCAGAATGCGGCTATCGGTTGTATGAAAGTAAGGGGCATCGTTCGGTCGAGATCTCATTTGCCTCCTTGCCCAAAACGACGACGTCGAGGAGAGCTATCGACATCGGCCCGGCGGCCGGAAGGAGCAATTGACAAAGGCGACCACAATGCAAAATGGTGGGAGGTGAAAGGATGCAACTATTAAATGCACGTCTTTTTCCCGTTGAATGTCCCACGCCCCTTTGAGCTTAGAAATCGATCCACCCCACGATATGTTCCCTTGTCTTCAAACAGAGGAGCGTCCGAGTCAGCAGAGACGAAGGACGATATCTTCAATGGTAACACCCACATGATTTCCAGGCAAGTTGGGTTAGATCGAGTTTGAATTGGATCGGAAATGCTCCGATTCAAATAGATTCATTTTTATCATTTTTGACTCATTTCCATATAATACAAACTTGCTGACTCATAGTCGACCTAACCCATATTCCAAAACACTTCAATATTTAACCAAATCTAGGAAAAATTCATACCCAATATTGAGGTGAAAGTGCGGAGCAATTGAGGACGGGAAAGAATGCAAAAAGAGAGTCATAGGGGTGAGTTAGGTCTAAGTATGGTCGTAAACTCATTTACGATCCATTTAATATTCATATAATATTTAAACTCATTAATAACCTATTTATCGAATATAATTAATCGATATAACAACCAAATCCACCTTATAGGAGTTAAGAAATGGGTTTATGGTTCATATTGATAGGTCTAGCGAATAACATTGACGGATAAAGAGGAATTATCAATTAATAGTTTGTTTCCTTTTGACATTTCGTAAGATTTTTTTTTTTTTACAGATATGATAAAAACAAATTCAATTTTGTTGAAAAAATTGACACTTCATAATACTCCTCTGGCAAATCTTCTTTGGATATTGATGAGGTCCAGTGATCCTCGCTAGGGTGTCGACGAGGGATAGCAAGTAAGCGACGACCTCGGCCACCACCGCGCGACAAGGGGAAGAGCCTGCAAGCCCCCCCCATTCTGGCAAGGGCTCGCAAGCCCTCGTAAGTCCCCACAAGAGGGACATCAACCTTCATCGGTCAAGCTGGGGAGGCCGCCCCACCTCCCTCGAGCCACTAGTTCTGTCATTTTCATTTATTTTAATTTTTTTTTAACTTGTTAATCTCACTTAATTAAGGTTTAATTAAAGTTTGACGGGAAAAAAAAAATTAAGGTTTGGGGGAAAACAAACGTGGCTCTGAGTATTGATTTACACGCGAGTTAATGTTAACAAGCACTTAGCATAGGTAAAAAAATAGTATT
>JAGVVM010010059.1:0-25535 GCA_019149425.1 Psidium friedrichsthalianum | reverse complement strand
TTCTCTGTTAAATGTAATATTTGAGTTTCTTGGACTAAGTCAACATAAAGTCGTGGGACCCATAAGTTATAAAAAAAAAAAGAAGATGAAAAGTCAATAAAATTAAAAAGGGAAACGAAGGGTTTCAGAAGTCTTTCATCGAGAAGAAAAGGAAGAAAAAAAAGAGAGAGAAAGCAAAAGAGAAAAAAGAAAAGAAATAATGAGAAAGGGAAAGAAATAAACTATGTGCGTGCACCACCCACCACGGATGCCTCGCTAAGTTCGTTTCACTACGTGTCGTAAGGCTAAATATGTGCTCGCCCTCTTTGTTCAACTAATCGGAACGTTTTCCGTTGTTAGGGCTCAAATTTGGATTTATGAGTCGTTAGGCTGAGATTCTTTGGGACAATGATGGTTTAGGGTGTTATGGAACTGTGAGACTTTACAAAACTCGATTTGGACTTATAGTTTTTTCGAAATGACGTTTTAAAGACAGCCCTCTTTGCTAGAAAACGTGGATTCAGATCACTGTGGCAGTATTTTTTTGCTTGTTTTAGTTACTTTTGGTATGCGCTTATTGGTGGCTCGAAGTACGTTAAATAAGCTTCATTTTGACTATAATATTATGTTAATTGGAGTTCGTTTGGTCAAGTTGAGAAAGTTTCCGCAAATAGGGTTGGAAAAATCCGAGTTTTGGGTATTTTAATGTCGTAAGGCCTGACATTGTAGGAATTAAGCTAGAGGGTGTTGCGGAGCTAATGCTTTTGACGGTTTGTGAATCGGATTTACGGTTCGTCCGAACGAAATTTTCAAAGTTAAGCGTGCAGGCTATCCAGTGCGCGCTTAGTTTTTTTTTTTTTTTTTTGCCCCAAGGTGCCGAGCTATCGACGTTTATATGTTGTTTAGTCAAGTCTATCATTAACATAGTGTTTTTATAGCTTTTAATGTTGTTTTTATTAATTTATTATGATTTCAAGCTTTGTATTTCGAGTCGTAGGTTGGATTTCGGCTTTTTAAGGTGAGTTGTACTTTCTCTTCTAAGTTTTATAAAACTCATGCCTTAAAGATGCATATATGTATTATGGTTTGATTTTCTCGAAAAGGTAAAGAAATGCGATGTTTTAAAGCATTATTCTTGCATAAACAGGATCTAGCTATTACTACCTATTTGATTATTTGATATGGTTTGTGGATGATGGTCTATGTTGAGACTGAAATGCTGTTTTGAGAAATATGTTTTGAGGAAAGCTATGAATTTGGCTTTTGAAATTGAATTGTTGTAATTTTCTAGATTTAGTATTGTGATTGATGCTCATGTCCATATGATTAGAACCTACTAAAGTGGAGGTAGTATGCATACTGTAAAGACATCATTGAGCCAAACTGCCAGCTAAAATAGGTGGTAGACCTAACCAAAAGGGGTAAACTTAGTCGCCTTATCACGGCGTTAAATGTGGCCATAGTTAGGGATGAGTACGAGATTATTCGATGGATAGACCGTCAAAAGTTTGTTTAATGAGATTAATCAATGGGTTAGACCTATAGTTTGTTATTATTATAAATCGATATTTGACTTTGATAAATGCCTAGTAATTTCTCAATCCGCTTAGAAGCGATTGTACGTCTCATTGAGCTGTGGTTGCTCACCCTTTATTCCAAATGTCTTTTAGGTTTATCAGCAAGCTGTAAATAGGATCAAGCGAACGTTAACTGCAAGATTTTTGAGATAGTGGGGGTATATACCCTTTTTTTTTTATAAGTTGTATATAGTTGGTGAGTTTTGAGTGAGATGTGAAGAGTTATATGTGTATCTCTTTTGCTTTGATAGATCGGCTTTAACTTTTGTGACCTTTTTATCGAATATATATGGAGTTATATATATATATATATATATATATATGGATATTAGATCTTTACTGAAATTTTGTTTGAGGCTGCGTCCTTTGATTTAAAAAAGACGGCCGCGTCATGCCCTTTTTCTTGAAGGATCGGGGTGTGATATTAAATGTCTCAATAAGTATGTTTTACTTTTTGTTTGTCTTGGAAAAAAGAGTGTTGCTTGCATACATATACACATAAACCCTCATTTGTGATGCTTTGCTTGTTGTTCGTCCAGGAAATTAAATAACTGTTCTTTTGCTTGCTTAGAACAGCTACGTGGGCACGGTTTAAAATATATTTTGATTGATTTAGAACATGGTTGTAGACATTTGCAATTGACCTATTGTTGCTATTGTTCAATGTGCTAACAGGTCCTCTGAAACTCCATATCTTTGAAATTTTTCCTTTTGCTAACCTTACTCTCAATTGATGCAGAATTTTGGTTGAGTTTCTGGTCTGTGGTTCACTATAATTCCCTCTATGAAATACAGGGTGTGTTTTCCTTTTGGCTACTTAAATCCTTTGGCATAGAATCTGTAGTTATATTGCCTACATAACTTTTTCATGTTCTGCAGATGCTCTAAGTCCTCAGAAACAGAAAAAGAAAAGCTGTTTTTTTTAGGAGAAGGGGGTCGCTTATGATGTTGCAACCCGCGGGAAAATAGGAACCAAATTTATACAGTCCATGTACCTTACACGTTTTTCTTGTTTTATATTTTTTACCATTTGGCTTGTATAATATTTATCATTTTTGTTGGTCCCATGTGATAGCAGGTTAATTATAGATGAGGTGCGATGATCTTCAGTATAAATTTATGACACATTTTAGATTTTTTTTTTTATGAGGTAGGTGCTCCGTTGCAGCCTTCCCTGGATACTTTTTAGTGTCTATTTACAACATTTGATATCATCAGGTTTTCTTGAAAAAGTTTCCTCTGAGAACATAGACTGATTCTTTTCTCGATCACAATACATTCTTTTTGTACTTCTTGCCGTGTTAATTTGCCTTCGTCGAATGTGAGGGAACTGTTGAAGTATACCAATTCTTTTGAATGAAGACACAACAACTTCAATTGAGGAGGCGAATGCCTTTAATGGTAATGCATCTTCTGATATGGCACATTCACAAGGTCGAATAGGCATGATTTTAGAAAATAGTAAAGGATGTATGTAATTTTTGAGGATAACATATCTCTTTCTTGCATATGTGACCAAGTTTATTATACTTTTGTATTGAGAAATATCCACTTTAATTTAATGTTTTTAGCCAAAAAGGAAATGTGATTTTCTATTTATAAATTTGTTAATATGATTCAACATGGAATTGTAGAAGTTGCTGTCATTGTTTCTTTTCAATTTTAAACAAATTAATAATTAAAAAACTTAAATCGGTCACCTCAAAGGATTTTCAAAAATATTTTTACCAAATAGTCTTTCCCTTAAAGTTGCTTTTCAAGGCATTTTTCAATTACAGTTTACTTAACGGTCTTTGCTTTTCATCAAAGCCATTCAGATTAAATTCTTTTGCATTCCTCCAAAGACTTTTATCAAAAGCCCAACCAAACACACCCTTAATCTATTTCCAATAAAAATGAACCCAAATTTTGTAAAATTGGAAATGTGTACCAATTTTAAAGTGTAAAATATTTCAAAAGTCATCTTTACATTACATTGTTTACTTATAAATCACGATTTCATTCGTGCCTTGGGGTTTGACAGTAAACATCCATTTTAACAAATTACCTCATGAATTGGAAAAGGTTTGAGGTCGAAATTCTCTTTCGAGTTTGCTTTATCTTTAGTCGAGATAATTGTCTTTCATGCTATATACCAGAAACAAGACATGTATTTGGTGCAAAAAAATGGCAAATATTAAATTAGTAAAAGAGATATTTAAATATTGATCCATTTTAGGAAGAAAAATTTAGATTGCTGTAAATTCGAAAATAGAAGGGATCCATGGAATGTTTAGCAATTATTTTTAATTCGAATTTAAATGGCAAAAAATTTGTGGGTTGCGCTTGACCATTATCAATTGCGATTGGGTCCATCTACAAGTATGTGTTGTCGTATACACTTTTTTTCTGTAATAATAAATAGGTGGAAATGGGCAATCAACATTTACAATCCCAATTTGAGCATCACCACAGAAATTCCGCTTATGAACTACATCCATTTCGAGTTATTACCACTATCCAATAGAACGAGCTTGTCATGAGCACTATCCCAAGCTTTCTCCGCTAAATGAACCAAAATTTTTGGTAATCAAGGAGCCTTGAAAAAGCATTATATCTCTAAGTTACATTGGACTTAGGCAACATTGGATTTGGATTATTAGTTGAAAGATATATTTTGGGTGTGCTAATTTTATGGGGTCATTAGTTGAATTTTATTTGAGCATTAGGGTGCAAATTTTGTCCTGATGCGAAGTTAGTTTGCAGTTAAACCATGAAGGGCATTTTAATCAGCCCACTTGCCACTTGCTCTCTACTTGCCCACTAGGTGTTCCCCATGCCTCCCACTCCTTCCCTCACAAGCTACTTTCCCCTCTCTCTTCACTCACCCATTTCCCACGACTACCTCTTCATCTTCTTCTTCACCTTCTCCTTCTTCATGTTTTCTCCGCCGAGCCTTCCTCGATTTGATTGGGCACCAACGGCCACCCAAGCTTGGCGAGGTGACACCGCGAGCTTCCTTATCCTCTACTCAGCCTCACTGTTATCATCTGTCATCACTCAACCTCTCTTTAGCGATAGAACCTGCACGGCGTGCCAAGGAGGGAAACATCAGTTTGAACTCATTCGAATGGCAATTCAAGCTCTGTTTTCTTTGTACGGAAACCTAAGGCAAGTAGTCCACTAACCTTGATCACTAGATGTTTTACTGTCGCTAGAGAGCGAGAAATGTTGCGGTGCAAGCTGAATTAGTGCCATTTGTGGATATTTTTTTATGGTCAAGCAAAGTGTATCACGTCTTAGATCTTTCTAATGGCTTGGAGGCTTATCGAAATAGGGTAGTCGAAATCTATTAGCCGATCATGGAGGAAGTCATTGGAAACAAGTGAATTGAATTGTGTACTACTTGAGGGGTTGTCAGCCGTGGACTCTAAGGGCTTGGTGATGAGGTTATTGGCTTGTATGTTAGATTCATTGTTTGGTCTATGATTTGTGGGTTATAGGCAACTAGCAATTGTGTTGTTGATGTCTTGAATCGGGTGATTTCGTGGTTATTGCAAGTTAGACTTAAACAACGCTTAGCTTATGGTGTCGCGGGAAGCATTTGGGAAGTTATGGTTCATATTGTACTGGCTACTGGATTTTGATGGGTAACCTGTGGATTTGAGGGGTTGAATGGTATCTTAGGTTGGGGTTCAATCATTCAACAATATCGATTATATACATATATACTGCGTAGCTTGGCACCCATGGTTGTTGCTTCAGAAATCCCTTCATGGTCATGTGATAATAGATGATTTAGTCTGGGTTAGTACCATATTTGCTAAGCCTTGGCTCACTCTTCGTTGTTAATTTTTTTTTTCCAGATAGCCAGGTTCCTACGACTTTGGATGATAGCATGCCAATGGAAATGAGGTTATGGATAGTATTCGTGTTTAGAAGCTTCCTTTCAAAATCCTCCCAATGTACTCTTTCGTTTTAAATGATTAATGTATTTGAAGGCCAATTTCATATAAAAGTATGTAAGATGTTTATCTCTAAAAGCAGTTGTTATACTTAATTGGATTATATAGATATAAGTAAATGTTTCCTAAATTTGAATGTGTTTTTTGGATGCTTGCTTATTATATATTTTAAGCCATAGCGAACCTCTAAGGTCTTAATCCTTAGGTGTCATGCCTACCTCTTTCTTTCGTATGAACTTTTCTTCCTTTTGGGTGGCTCACTACTTGTTTTTAGTTTGATTAGCTTCTACATGCACCCTTTATTATCTATATAATAACAAATTAAAGCAAATAACATGATTAGCCTTGAGAAGGCGGCCGATCTAGGACCCCACCGTGACACTAGATTTCATTGCTAGATCTCTTCATTAAGTCATAGAAGCATAAGAATGCCTTGTTGAAAGTGCTAAATGAGGTTCACATACCTGATACCATTAACGAAGTGCAGCTGGAGGACTTCGTTAGCTCAATTCTGCTAAAAGATCAAATATCCTTTTTGGATGAAGACTTTCCCACGGATAGGCGGCCTCATAACAAAGCCCTGTATATATTTGTAAGATGTCATGCAAAGCAAGTGTCCCCTATGTTAGTGGATAACGGGGCATTTAACATATACCCATTGGCCACATTGAGAAATTTGGGCATAAAGGAAGGTTTAATCCGCACCTCCAAGGCAACCATCCGAGCTTTCGATGGAATGAAAAAGGCTGTTGTTGGGGAAATTGAGCAGAATGTGTTCATCGAGCCGATCAAGTTCTCTATTAAATTCTAAGTTATAGATTTTCCTAGTGCATTCGGTTTTTTACTGGGAAGATCGTGGATACATATAGCTAGTGCTATGCCTTCGAGCTTACATAAGAAGATCCGATTCATGGTGGACAACAAGGTGATTACGGTACATGGAGAGATGGACCTTGCATCTTATCAAAAGAGTGTTGTGCCTTATGTGGAGCCTAAGCTAAACAAAGAGTTGATTTATCACTCTCTCGAACTAATGTTTGTTTTACACGCGCCTCTTGGAACTAAGATGAGAACTCCGACGCCCTCTAGTTACATTCTTGCACCTAGAAAGATGATATTGGCTTATGGCTTTATACTTAGAAGAGGTCTAGGGAAGCATGGCCAAGGAATTCGTGAACCTCTCCAACTAGATACTCACAAATGTCGAATCGGTCTAGGTTATACAAGTGAATCTAGAAGTGACTTCACCTAAAGTGTTGTTATGGACGTCGAGACCAAGGCCAAAGAGGCAGAGGTACCTCTTTCATTGACCTTAGTGCTTGGAGGGCAAAGCAAATATGTTTGGCAACCCACTAAATTAGTTTTTCTCTAAGAATCCCAAGTGGCTAGCAAATGAGGAAATTCAGACTGTATCGAATCCCAATGTACCTAACTCATTTCCTAAGGACACCATGAATGTTGTCATCAAGTGGCTTGATGAAGACTTCACCTCGCCTAAGTAAAGAGGCTGCTTTCTTCCTTTTCCTTGATGCATTTCATTACCTACAATTTTAATTTTGTCTTTTCATTTAATTTAGTCTCTTTTGATTGACTATAAAAGAAAAAAAACCCTTAGATTTTCGACCGTTGGTCCAAATAGTCACTTTGTAACGCGGTCCACTTTACATCCAATACAAAATCTTGAGTTTTTGTTAAGGACATGTGCAATAACAATCAGCCTGATGATAATATTTGTCTTCACAATTTAAAGCTTGAGACCTAATTTGCCTCATGGCTCCTAGTTTCTTAAACGAATTTGGAAGAACAAAGATGTCTAAGGATTAAGGACTAGTTCCGCTTTCTGTTTTTTTTCTTCGAAAATGCATTTGAAAATATTTTCATAAAAATCATGCATTAAAATTATTTATTGAGATGAATTAACCATTTTTATGACATTTTAGGCATACCATCTCAAGCATGCATAATAGGTTGATATGTAACTCAGATCACCAAGGGGATTATTCTTGTAAGCTTGATCAAGAAGATGAAGATTATGTGGATGTCCAGAGAGATTGGGATAGATATGAATGATCTAAGCCTCTTATAGTAGAAGAACCCGTCATTGTTAATCTTAGGGATTTAGGAAATATAAAATAAATAAAAATTGGGGCACATTTATCCGCATTAGAAGCATCAAGGATGATTGAACTCCTCAAAGAGTACCAAGACATATTCGCTTGGTCATACACAAATATGACTGGCCTGGACCCCAGTATTGCCGAGCACATGTCCCCATTGACCCCGATATTCATCCTAAGAAGAAAAAAATTAAACGAACGAAACCCGAGCTCTCTAAGTAAATCAACGAAGAGGTGATGAAACTCCTCAAGATAGGGTTCATAAAAGCAATCTCTTACATCAATTGAATCGCCAACATTGCAATGGTGATGAAGAAAGATGGTAGAGTCCGAATCTGTGTGAACTACCGAGATCTGAATAAGGCTAGCCCAAAGGATAACTTCCCTTTACCGCATATCAACGTACTAGTCAATAGCACAACCGAGTTTGAGCTATTTTCGTTTATGGATGAATTTTCTGGATATAATAATATCCTAATCAAAGATGAGGACAAGGCAAGACCTCATCAATAACACCATGAGGGACCTTTTGTTATAGGGTCATAACTTTTGGCTTAGAGATTAGGGCAACGTATCAACGTGCCATTGCTACTCTGTTTCACTATATGATACACAAGGAAATCGAGATATATGTGGATCATATGATTGCCAAATCCAAGCTAGGAGAAGACCATATTCTTGTACTGAGGAAATTATTTAAGTGCCTACGAAATACAAATGGGACTAAACACCAACAAATGTGTATTCATAGCAAAGTCTGGGCAACTTTTGGGATTTGTAGTTAGTAGCCGAGGCATTGAGATAGACCCCACCAAGATAAAGGCTATCCGAGATATCCGAACTCCCACAACAGTCAAAGAACTGAGAAGTTTGTTAGGAAGACTGAATTACATAGCTAGGTTCATATGCCAACTTTCTAATGTGGCTAAGCCGTTTTTCAAACATCTAAAGAAGGTGCCAAAATAGTGTGGGATGTAGAATGCCATCAAGCCTTTGAGAGGATCAAAGAGTACCTGATCCTACCCCGGTATTGGTACAACCAACCCTTGGGATTTCTTTGACTCTATACTAAATGATCCATTAAGAGTTATTGGGAGCTTTACTTACCTAGACAATGCTGAATGATGGGAATGAGTGCGCAATTTATTATTTAAGCAAGAAGTTCACACAGTCAAAAGCTAGTTATCCGATAGGTGAGAAAACATATGTCGGCTCAATTTCTTGAAAAAAAAAATGCTAATTGTGAGTTCTATTTGGGCTTTTTTGCGTGGTCGGGTCGACCAACACTGTTCAATTGTCACTTCTGCCCAAAATCACAAAACACGTACATGAGGATCTGGGTTTTTTTTTTTTTTTGATGAAATTTTGAGGACAATTGTGCCCCGCCAGAGGACTAGTCGGAGCAGCCATTGGCCCATCGCCGACATTCCAAATGGCACATGGCCAAGCATGTGGGAGCCATGCAAGCATGGGAGAAGGCTCACTCGTGAGCATCAAATTTTCCAGTAATGGGAGGAATCAAAATGATTTTGGGGGAATCATTCGGTTAGAGAGGAAGCATCCATAATAGAAATCAAGAAAAACGCCACTGAAGCTCTATGAATCCAAGAACTTCCTGAAGCTAAAGGGAACGATCCACAGCAAATCAAGGCATGCCAACTGATACTTAGAGCTCCTCCAGCCTCAAGGTACGTCACCAGCCCGCTCAATCAGCCTTGCGACCCTCGAAAGTTGAGCTTCATAGATGTTCAACTGAAGGTCCTTCCATGGTTGATTCTTTGTTTCTCCGCTTTTTCTTTGTTTTCTTTGATTCAAAATGATCCGTATAGCATCTTGAGCATGCATCCGCCTTTCTTTTTCATTTTCGTCACGTAAAACTCCTGTGTCAACTCCCCAAACCGTTGGCCTATTGCGAGTTGATATGCTCGTCCTAGCCAAAGCCATGCTCGTCCAATGGCCAAGAAAGTCCCCTTGAACTCCTGTGGTGCTGTTTGATAGGTAGCTTGATTGGTTTATGCTAGAAACGGGTATGATGAAGCTTCGCCAAAAATAGCTTCAGCCAAAGTTGGATAGGTTAATTTTATGTTTGTAATAGCCATTAAATTGATGTGTGTTGATATGGAGGTGCTTAGGATTCAATTAGGCTTGAAATTGGGGGATTTATCGATAGTTTTAGTGTCCGTCTCGATTTTTCGACGAGATCACCTTTCGGAACAGTGCCTTTGGTCGCATTGTTCATCGTCTTCTCTGATGAGAGTTGACTCGATCAACTTTTTTGACCAAGTCAACATTGACATTGTGTTACGTGGTAGCCACATCAACGGAGGCATTCTAAAAAAAATAAAAATAAAAATTAGATTTGACGGTGGTCTTTCTGCCATGCGTCAAGATCTGACATTTTTAGAAAATAAAATGATTTTTTAAAAAATATTTTGATTATTAGAAATTAAAAAAATATTTTGTGATCGTATGGCTCAGGTTTGGCCATGCATCACTATCCTAACCATCCATTCATTTTCAAAAATAAAAATCCTTTTTAGAAATTCAAAATTGTATTTTGAATAATTAAAAAAAAAAACCCTAATGGAACCGCTGTGGATTAGCCACGTTGCCTGATCGTGCCCGTAGATCTGAGCATTTGATCGAAGGGCTGTGGGCTAGCCATGTGACCCAATTTGGAGTGTAGGTTTATTAAATAGGCAGCAAAACTGGAAATTCAATAAAAAAATTTTGAAAAATCTAAACTTCAAAATTGTTGACACCTGATTTTTAATCATATTTTCTCTTTAAAATTAATAGAAAATTCATAAAAATTCATAAAATTAAAAAAATCAACTTTAAGGACCTCGGCAAAGCCTAAGGAATCAATTTTGACCAAAAATAAATTTTCATATTTTCAATATTTTTAAGCATTTTTATTTTCAAAAATTCATAGAAAATCAAGAAAAAATGAGAAAATTGAAAAATTAACTTTGGAGGCCTTAGCCAAGCCTAGGCAACCATTTTTGAACAAAAATGATTTTTCATATTTTTTGTATTTTTTAATATTTTTCAAAAATTAGGAAAATATTTGAAAATAAAATTACATTTGAGGCCACAAAATATAAAAAAAAAATAGTCAGTATTTTTCTTTTAATTTTCTCTTCATTTTGGCCAAAGAAATCTACAAAATTAATCAGGAATCGGGAATTACTTTGTTAATCCCATTTTCAGACTAAAAAAAAAAATTATTATAATTTTAAATTAATTTAATTTTTTTTTTAAAATTTTTTATTAAAAATTTAAAATTTTTAAAATATTAATTTTTAAAAATTAAAATAATTTTAAATTATTAAATAAATTAAATTAAATTAATTTTAAAGATTTTTTTTTTTTTTTAGTCTGAAAATGGGATTAACAAAGTAATTCCCGATTCCTGATTAATTTTTGTAGATTTTCTTTGGCCAAAATGAAGAGAAAATTAAAAGAAAAATACTGACTATTTTTTTTTTATATTTTGTGGCCTCAAATGTAATTTTATTTTCAAATATTTTCCTAATTTTTGAAAAATATTAAAAAATACAAAAAATATGAAAAATCATTTTTGTTCAAAAATGGTTGCCTAGGCTTGGCTAAGGCCTCCAAAGTTAATTTTTCAATTTTCTCATTTTTTCTTGATTTTCTATGAATTTTTGAAAATAAAAATGCTTAAAAATATTGAAAATATGAAAATTTATTTTTTGGTCAAAATTGATTCCTTAGGCTTTGCCGAGGTCCTTAAAGTTGATTTTTTTAATTTTATGAATTTTTATGAATTTTCTATTAATTTAAAGAGAAAATATGATTAAAAATCAGGTGTCAACAATTTTGAAGTTTAGATTTTTTCAAAATTTTTTTTATTGAATTTCCAGTTTTTGCTGCCTATTTAATAAACCTACACTCCAAATTGGGTCACATGGCTAGCCCACAGCCCTTCGATCAAATGCTCAGATCTACGGGCACGATCAGGCAACGTGGCTAATCCACAGCGGTTCCATTAGGGTTTTTTTTTTTAATTATTCAAAATACAATTTTGAATTTCTAAAAAGGATTTTTATTTTTGAAAATGAATGGATGGTTAGGATAGTGATGCATGGCCAAACCTGAGCCATACGATCACAAAATATTTTTTTAATTTCTAATAATCAAAATATTTTTTAAAAAATCATTTTATTTTCTAAAATGTCAGATCTTGACGCATGGCAGAAAGACCACCGTCAATCTAAATTTTATTTTATTTTTTTTAGAATGCCTCCGTTGATGTGGCTACCACGTAACACAATGTCAATGTTGACTTGGTCAAAAAAGTTGATCGAGTCAACTCTCATCAGAGAAGACGATGAACAATGCGACCAAAGGCACTGTTCCGAAAGGTGATCTCGTCGAAAAATCGAGACGGACACTAAAACTATCGATAAATCCCCCAATTTCAAGCCTAATTGAATCCTAAGCACCTCCATATCAACACACATCAATTTAATGGCTATTACAAACATAAAATTAACCTATCCAACTTTGGCTGAAGCTATTTTTGGCGAAGCTTCATCATACCCGTTTCTAGCATAAACCAATCAAGCTACCTATCAAACAGCACCACAGGAGTTCAAGGGGACTTTCTTGGCCATTGGACGAGCATGGCTTTGGCTAGGACGAGCATATCAACTCGCAATAGGCCAACGGTTTGGGAGTTGACACAGGAGTTTTACGTGACGAAAATGAAAAAGAAAGGCGGATGCATGCTCAAGATGCTATACGGATCATTTTGAATCAAAGAAAACAAAGAAAAAGCGGAGAAACAAAGAATCAACCATGGAAGGACCTTCAGTTGAACATCTATGAAGCTCAACTTTCGAGGGTCGCAGGCTGATTGAGCGGGCTGGTGACGTACCTTGAGGCTGGAGGAGCTCTAAGTATCAGTTGGCATGCCTTGATTTGCTGTGGATCGTTCCCTTTAGCTTCAGGAAGTTCTTGGATTCATAGAGCTTCAGTGGCGTTTTTCTTGATTTCTATTATGGATGCTTCCTCTCTAACCGAATGATTCCCCCAAAATCATTTTTGATTCCTCCCATTACTGGAAAATTTGATGCTCACGAGTGAGCCTTCTCCCATGCTTGCATGGCTCCCACATGCTTGGCCATGTGCCATTTGGAATGTCGGCGATGGGCCAATGGCTGCTCCGACTAGTCCTCTGGCGGGGCACAATTGTCCTCAAAATTTCATCAAAAAAAAAAAAAAACCCAGATCCTCATGTACGTGTTTTGTGATTTTGGGCAGAAGTGACAATTGAACAGTGTTGGTCGACCCGACCACGCAAAAAAGCCCAAATAGAACTCACAATTAGCATTTTTTTTTTCAAGAAATTGAGCCTAAAATTGCTTTCTCAACATGGATTACATTTAAAAAAAGATTTTTGTGAAAAACTGTACTTAAAATTGCACAAAAATCCCAAATTTGAGTTTTACCGGAGTATGAAATTTGAGCAATTGAAGACTCTAATGACCAAATCAGGCCAAACCAACCCCACCAATGGATTTGGAAGTGTGAAAACTATATGGTAGTCGTCTTCGATTTGCATGGGCATACCCTAAAAAATTTAATTCCATCTTGGTGATTTGGGGACTAAATTGTAAAATAAAACTTCAATTAGACCTCTCTTGCCAAAATTGAGCAATTCTACATACTATTGAATCAAGATGCAAATTGAGCTATTCGAGGCCATGTCACAACTCATAAAAATTTTTTAAAAATAAAGTGACTCAAATTGTATTTTTATGCCCAATTAGAAATTACGTTTGTGAAGGAACACGTAATCCCGAATTGTGCTTTTCATTTTAAGTGGGAAAAAATAAAAAGGGATATAAAAGAAAAAAAATTGGATTTTCATATTTTTTCGGCCATGAAATCTAATTTTTCTTTTATAACTTTTGTTAGTTTCCTAATATATGAAAATTATTAAAACTATCAAAAAATATTTTTTGTTCAAATTAGTTTCTTAGGCTTGGCAATGCTTCCAAAAGTTGATTTTTTTAATTTTATGAATTTTGATAAATTTTCTAAGGAAAAGTGATCAAAACTCTGGTTTCAACCGTTGTCCCTCTTTAATAGGGAGCTTGGTGGAGGTTCCTTTCAAAGATGAGAGGACACTTGAGTCTTGGTTGACTTGACTGGAGAAACAAAAAGAGTTATGACATCCAACCTCTAATAGCTCCCATGTAAGCTCGAGTCCAAACTGCGCTGCACAAGATTCTTAGAAATGAGAGAGGTATAGAGAGTTACCTAGCACTTACTTGCCTTTTGGTCTATTTCTTGATGTGAATGCTTCTAATGTGGATAAATGTGCCCCAATTTTTACTTATTTTATATTTCCTGAATCCCTAAGATTAATAATGACGGGTTCCTCCACTGTAAGAGGCTTAGATCATTCATAGCTATCCCAATCTCTCTGGACATCCACATAATCTTCATCTTCTTGATCAATCTTACAAGAATAATCCCCTTGGTGATCTGAGTTACATATCAACCTATTATGCATGCTTGAGATGGTATGCCTAAAATGTCATAAAAATGGTTAATTCATCTCAATAAATAATTTTAATGCATGATTTTTATGAAAATATTTTCAAATGCATTTTTGAAGAAAAAATACAGAAAACGGAACTAGTCCTTAATCCTCAGACATCTTTGTTCTTCCAAATTCATTTAAGAAACTAGGAGCCATGTGGCAAATTAGGTCTCAAGCTTTAAATTGTGAAGACAAATATTATCATCAGGCTGATTTGTTATTGCACATGTCCTTAACAAAAACTCAAGATTTTGTATTGGATGTAAAGTGGACCGCGTTACAAAGTGACTATTTGGACCAACGGTCGAAAATCTAAGGGTTTTTTTCTTTTATAGTCAATCAAAAGAGACTAAATTAAAATGAAAAGACAGAATTAAAATTGTAGGTAATGAAATGCATCAAGAAAAGGAAGAAAGCAGCCTCTTTACTCAGGCGAGGTGAAGTCTTCATCAAGCCACTTGATGACAACATTCATGGTGTCCTTAGGAAATGAGTTAGGTACATTGGGATTCGATACAGTCTGAATTTCCTCATTTGCTAGCCACTTGGGATTCTTAGAGAAAAACTAATTTAGTGGGTTGCCAAACATATTTGCTTTGCCCTCCAAGCACTAAGGTCAATGAAAGAGGTACCTCTGCCTCTTTGGCCTTGGTCTCGACGTCCATAACAACACTTTAGGTGAAGTCACTTCTAGATTCACTTGTATAACCTAGACCGATTCGACATTTGTGAGTATCTAGTTGGAGAGGTTCACGAATTCCTTGGCCATGCTTCCCTAGACCTCTTCTAAGTATAAAGCCATAAGCCAATATCATCTTTCTAGGTGCAAGAATGTAACTAGAGGGCGTCGGAGTTCTCATCTTAGTTCCAAGAGGCGCGTGTAAAACAAACATTAGTTCGAGAGAGTGATAAATCAACTCTTTGTTTAGCTTAGGCTCCACATAAGGCACAACACTCTTTTGATAAGATGCAAGGTCCATCTCTCCATGTACCGTAATCACCTTGTTGTCCACCATGAATCGGATCTTCTTATGTAAGCTCGAAGGCATAGCACTAGCTATATGTATCCACGATCTTCCCAGTAAAAAACCGAATGCACTAGGAAAATCTATAACTTAGAATTTAATAGAGAACTTGATCGGCTCGATGAACACATTCTGCTCAATTTCCCCAACAACAGCCTTTTTCATTCCATCGAAAGCTCGGATGGTTGCCTTGGAGGTGCGGATTAAACCTTCCTTTATGCCCAAATTTCTCAATGTGGCCAATGGGTATATGTTAAATGCCCCGTTATCCACTAACATAGGGGACACTTGCTTTGCATGACATCTTACAAATATATACAGGGCTTTGTTATGAGGCCGCCTATCCGTGGGAAAGTCTTCATCCAAAAAGGATATTTGATCTTTTAGCAGAATTGAGCTAACGAAGTCCTCCAGCTGCACTTCGTTAATGGTATCAGGTATGTGAACCTCATTTAGCACTTTCAACAAGGCATTCTTATGCTTCTATGACTTAATGAAGAGATCTAGCAATGAAATCTAGTGTCACGGTGGGGTCCTAGATCGGCCGCCTTCTCAAGGCTAATCATGTTATTTGCTTTAATTTGTTATTATATAGATAATAAAGGGTGCATGTAGAAGCTAATCAAACTAAAAACAAGTAGTGAGCCACCCAAAAGGAAGAAAAGTTCATACGAAAGAAAGAGGTAGGCATGACACCTAAGGATTAAGACCTTAGAGGTTCGCTATGGCTTAAAATATATAATAAGCAAGCATCCAAAAAACACATTCAAATTTAGGAAACATTTACTTATATCTATATAATCCAATTAAGTATAACAACTGCTTTTAGAGATAAACATCTTACATACTTTTATATGAAATTGGCCTTCAAATACATTAATCATTTAAAACGAAAGAGTACATTGGGAGGATTTTGAAAGGAAGCTTCTAAACACGAATACTATCCATAACCTCATTTCCATTGGCATGCTATCATCCAAAGTCGTAGGAACCTGGCTATCTGGAAAAAAAAAATTAACAACGAAGAGTGAGCCAAGGCTTAGCAAATATGGTACTAACCCAGACTAAATCATCTATTATCACATGACCATGAAGGGATTTCTGAAGCAACAACCATGGGTGCCAAGCTACGCAGTATATATGTATATAATCGATATTGTTGAATGATTGAACCCCAACCTAAGATACCATTCAACCCCTCAAATCCACAGGTTACCCATCAAAATCCAGTAGCCAGTACAATATGAACCATAACTTCCCAAATGCTTCCCGCGACACCATAAGCTAAGCGTTGTTTAAGTCTAACTTGCAATAACCACGAAATCACCCGATTCAAGACATCAACAACACAATTGCTAGTTGCCTATAACCCACAAATCATAGACCAAACAATGAATCTAACATACAAGCCAATAACCTCATCACCAAGCCCTTAGAGTCCACGGCTGACAACCCCTCAAGTAGTACACAATTCAATTCACTTGTTTCCAATGACTTCCTCCATGATCGGCTAATAGATTTCGACTACCCTATTTCGATAAGCCTCCAAGCCATTAGAAAGATCTAAGACGTGATACACTTTGCTTGACCATAAAAAAATATCCACAAATGGCACTAATTCAGCTTGCACCGCAACATTTCTCGCTCTCTAGCGACAGTAAAACATCTAGTGATCAAGGTTAGTGGACTACTTGCCTTAGGTTTCCGTACAAAGAAAACAGAGCTTGAATTGCCATTCGAATGAGTTCAAACTGATGTTTCCCTCCTTGGCACGCCGTGCAGGTTCTATCGCTAAAGAGAGGTTGAGTGATGACAGATGATAACAGTGAGGCTGAGTAGAGGATAAGGAAGCTCGCGGTGTCACCTCGCCAAGCTTGGGTGGCCGTTGGTGCCCAATCAAATCGAGGAAGGCTCGGCGGAGAAAACATGAAGAAGGAGAAGGTGAAGAAGAAGATGAAGAGGTAGTCGTGGGAAATGGGTGAGTGAAGAGAGAGGGGAAAGTAGCTTGTGAGGGAAGGAGTGGGAGGCATGGGGAACACCTAGTGGGCAAGTAGAGAGCAAGTGGCAAGTGGGCTGATTAAAATGCCCTTCATGGTTTAACTGCAAACTAACTTCGCATCAGGACAAAATTTGCACCCTAATGCTCAAATAAAATTCAACTAATGACCCCATAAAATTAGCACACCCAAAATATATCTTTCAACTAATAATCCAAATCCAATGTTGCCTAAGTCCAATGTAACTTAGAGATATAATGCTTTTTCAAGGCTCCTTGATTACCAAAAATTTTGGTTCATTTAGCGGAGAAAGCTTGGGATAGTGCTCATGACAAGCTCGTTCTATTGGATAGTGGTAATAACTCGAAATGGATGTAGTTCATAAGCGGAATTTCTGTGGTGATGCTCAAATTGGGATTGTAAATGTTGATTGCCCATTTCCACCTATTTATTATTACAGAAAAAAAGTGTATACGACAACACATACTTGTAGATGGACCCAATCGCAATTGATAATGGTCAAGCGCAACCCACAAATTTTTTGCCATTTAAATTCGAATTAAAAATAATTGCTAAACATTCCATGGATCCCTTCTATTTTCGAATTTACAGCAATCTAAATTTTTCTTCCTAAAATGGATCAATATTTAAAAATCTCTTTTACTAATTTAATATTTGCCATTTTTTGCACCAAATACATGTCTTGTTTCTGGTATATAGCATGAAAGACAATTATCTCGACTAAAGATAAAGCAAACTCGAAAGAGAATTTCGACCTCAAACCTTTTCCAATTCATGAGGTAATTTGTTAAAATGGATGTTTACTGTCAAACCCAAGGCACGAATGAAATCGTGATTTATAAGTAAACAATGTAATGTAAAGATGACTTTTGAAATATTTTACACTTTAAAATTGGTACACATTTCCAATTTTACAAAATTTGGGTTCATTTTTATTGGAAATAGATTAAGGGTGTGTTTGGTTGGGCTTTTGATAAAAGTCTTTGGAGGAATGCAAAAGAATTTAATCTGAATGGCTTTGATGAAAAGCAAAGACCGTTAAGTAAACTGTAATTGAAAAATGCCTTGAAAAGCAACTTTAAGGGAAAGACTATTTGGTAAAAATATTTTTGAAAATCCTTTGAGGTGACCGATTTAAGTTTTTTAATTATTAATTTGTTTAAAATTGAAAAGAAACAATGACAGCAACTTCTACAATTCCATGTTGAATCATATTAACAAATTTATAAATAGAAAATCACATTTCCTTTTTGGCTAAAAACATTAAATTAAAGTGGATATTTCTCAATACAAAAGTATAATAAACTTGGTCACATATGCAAGAAAGAGATATGTTATCCTCAAAAATTACATACATCCTTTACTATTTTCTAAAATCATGCCTATTCGACCTTGTGAATGTGCCATATCAGAAGATGCATTACCATTAAAGGCATTCGCCTCCTCAATTGAAGTTGTTGTGTCTTCATTCAAAAGAATTGGTATACTTCAACAGTTCCCTCACATTCGACGAAGGCAAATTAACACGGCAAGAAGTACAAAAAGAATGTATTGTGATCGAGAAAAGAATCAGTCTATGTTCTCAGAGGAAACTTTTTCAAGAAAACCTGATGATATCAAATGTTGTAAATAGACACTAAAAAGTATCCAGGGAAGGCTGCAACGGAGCACCTACCTCATAAAAAAAAAAATCTAAAATGTGTCATAAATTTATACTGAAGATCATCGCACCTCATCTATAATTAACCTGCTATCACATGGGACCAACAAAAATGATAAATATTATACAAGCCAAATGGTAAAAAATATAAAACAAGAAAAACGTGTAAGGTACATGGACTGTATAAATTTGGTTCCTATTTTCCTGCGGGTTGCAACATCATAAGCGACCCCCTTCTCCTAAAAAAAACAGCTTTTCTTTTTCTGTTTCTGAGGACTTAGAGCATCTGCAGAACATGAAAAAGTTATGTAGGCAATATAACTATAGATTCTATGCCAAAGGATTTAAGTAGCCAAAAGGAAAACACACCCTGTCTTTCATAGAGGGAATTATAGTGAACCTCAGACCAGAAACTCAACCAAAATTCTGCATCAATGGAGAGTAAGGTTAACAAGAGGAAAAATTTCAAAGATATGGAGTTTCAGAGGACCAGTTAGCACATTGAACAATAGCAACAATAGATCAATTGCAAATGTCTACAACCATGTTCTAAATCAATCAAAATATATTTTAAACCGTGCCCACGTAGCTGTTCTAAGCAAGCAAAAGAACAGATATTTAATTCCCGGACGAACAACAAGCAAAGCATCACAAATGAGGGTTTATGTGTATATGTATGCAAGCAACACTCTTTTTTCCAAGACAAACAAAAAGTAAAACATACTTATTGAGACATTTAATATCACACCCGATCCTTCAAGAAAAAGGGCATGACACGGCCGTCCTTTTTAAATCAAAGGACGTAGCCTCAAACAAAATTTCAGTAAGGCTGATATCCATATATATATATATATATATATATATAACTCCATATATATTCGATAAAAATGTCACAAAAGTTAAAGCCGATCTATCAAAGCAAAAGAGATACCACATATAACTCTTCACATCTCGCTCGAAACTCACCAACTATATATAACTTATCCAAAAAAAGGGTATATACCCCCACTATCCCAAAAATCCTGCAATTAACGTTCACTCAATCCTATTTGCAGCTTGCTGATAAACCTGAAAGACATTTGGAATAAAGGGTGAGCAACCACAGCTCAGTGAGAAGTACAATCTCTTCTAAGCGGATCGAGAAATTACTAGGCATTTATCAAAGTCAAATATCAATTTATAATAATAACAAACTATCATGGTCTAATCCATTGATTAATCTCATTAAACAAACTTTCGACGGTCTATCCATCGAATAATCTCGTACTCATCTCCAACTATGGCCACATTTAACGCCGTGACAAGGCGACCAAGTTTACCCCTCTTAGTTAGGTCTACCACCTATTTTAGCCGGCGGTTCGGCTCAATGATGTCTTTACAGCATGCATACTATCCACTTAGTAGGTTCTAATCATAGGGACATGAGCATCAATCACAATATCAAATCTAAAAATTACAACAATTCAATTTCAAAACCGAATTCATAGCTTTCCTCAAAACATATTTCTCAAAACAGCATTTCAGTCTCAACATAAACCATCATCCACAAACCATATCAAATAATCAAATGGGTAGTAATAGCTAGATCTTGTTTATGCAAGAATAATGCTTTAAACATCGCATTTCTTTACCTTTTCAAGAAAATTAAACCATAATACATGTATGCATCTTTAAGGCATGAGTTTTATAAATCTTAGAAGAGAAAGTACAACTCACCTTAAAAAGCCGAAATCCAACCTACGACTCGAAATACAAAGCTTGAAATCATAATAAATAATAAAAACAACATTAAAAGCTATAGAAAACACTATGCTAACGATAGACTTGACTAAACGACATATAAACGTCGATAGCTCGACACCTTGGGCCAAAAAAAAAAAAAAACTACTAATCGCGCACTGGACAGCCTGTGCGCTTAACTTTGAAAATTTCGTTCGGACGAACCGTAAATCCGATTCACAAACCGTCAAAAGCATTAGCTGCAACACCCTTTAGTTTATTTCCTACAATGATTATAGCTAAGCGACACCAAAATCAGGCCTTACGACATCAAAATCCCCAAAACTCGGATTTTCCAACCCTATTTTGGAAACTTCCTCAACTTGACCAAACGAACTCCAATTAACATAATATTATAGTCAAAATGAAGCTTATTTAACGTACTTCGAGCCACCAACAAGCGCGTACCAAAAGTAACTAAAAACAAGCAAAAAAAAATACCACACAGTGATCTGAATCCACGTTTCTAGCAAAGAGGGCTGTCTTAAAACGTCATTTCGGAAAAACTATAAGTCCAAATCGAGTTCTGTAAAAGTCTCACAATTCCACAACACCCTAAACCATCATTTCCCAAAGAATCTCAGCCTAAGACTCAAAAATCTGACACGGCTCAATTTTTTCATAAATTGAATTTGAGCCCTAATAACGGAAAACGTTCCGATTAGTGAACAAAGAAGGCGAGCACATACCTAGCCTTGCGACACGTAGTGAAACGAGCTTAGCGAGGCATCCGTGGTGGGTGGTGCGCCGCACATATTTATTTCTTCCCCTTTCTCTTCTTTCTCTTCTTCTTTCTCTTTTGCTTTCTCTCTTTTTTTTTTCCTTTTCTTCTCGATGAAAGACTCCCGAAACCCTTCGTTTGCCTTTTTTCTTTTATTGACTTTTCATCTTCTTTTTTTTTTTATAACTTATGGGTCCCACCACCTTTATGTTGACTTAGTCCAAGAAACTCAAATATACATTTTAACCATCCTTAAAAGAAATTTCGTCCACGAAATTCGAATAACTAAACTTACCTCAAACTTCAAACAAGTAAGAATACTTGCGCCCTTGCCATCCTTCGAGCTCCCCAAGTAGCTCCCTTTTCATGTGGGTTTGCCAGTGAATCTTACAATAAGGTGTAGTACGATGCCATAACACTGATCCTTTCTGGTCACGGATACGCAAAGGCCGTTTTTTCATACATTAAGTAATTCCCTTAACTCAAAGAGTATAATTAATATATGATAGGATTTGCACATATTTCGTAATAAAGACACCATGGAACACATCATGCACTCTAGATAATGCTGATGGCAATGCCAATCTGTAAGCAACCTCGCCAATCCTCTCCAATATAAAAATGCGTTCCCATGTATCTCGGACTCAACTGTTAGCATGCCAAATCTCATAAGCCCCTCATAGGAGAGACATTTAGAAATACATGTAGTCACATCGAATTCATTACGCCGTTGGAGATCGGCATAACTTTTTGGCGGCTTGTCTATTCTCACATGCTCTGGAACAAGCCTGACTTTCTCTTTTGATTCTATATAACTCATGACAGTTAGTCTTTTCTCACTATGTCATCCCAACAAAATGATGTCTACATTTTGACCATATAAAGCTTCAAAAGGAGCATTTGATTGCTGGAATGATAGTTATTATTATACGAGAATTCTACCAAATGCAGTTTGCTTCATCCAAACGAGCTGCCAAAAGTCAATAAGCGTATGCTCCTCAGAATATCTCTAAAAGTTGAATGGTTCTCTCTTGATGGCATTTGTCTGTGGATGAAATGTTGTGCTGAAGTTGAGTCTAGTACCTAATGCTCTTTCAAGACTCTTTCCAAAAGTTGGACACAAACCGTGGATCCCTATTAGAGAAATAATGCTCACTGAAACCCCGTGAATCTTTACTATTTCATACATTACCGGTTTGCCATGTCTTTCAAGTGATGAAGGTCCGAAATTGATATGATAAGAAACGTGAGCCACAGACTTAGGCAACCGATCGACAAATCACTCATATATCATCTTACGCTTGGTGTCCTCAGTAAATCGATAATGAAATCATCGGTAATGTGTTCCCACTTCCATTAAGTATCTCATGGGTGTGACAGTCCACCTGGCTTTGCTGCTTAATTTTTACCTATTAGCAAGCAAGACATTGATCGACTAAAATTTAACAATATCTTTATTCATGTTGACCACCACAAAATTTCTCTCAAATAGCTATAATCTTAGTGCTTCCTGGATGAATAGCAAAATTGATTGCTGTGGGCTTCTTGCAATATCTCTTTTTCAATTTATGAAGCATTGGGGACCAAAGTCCGCACGAAATCTAGTGACTCATCGACATGAATACTAAAGTCTTCTACCTCCAGCTTGATGCTGTCTGAGTAATCGTTCTTGCCTGAGGTCATCATTATGTTTTTCTGTGATTCTATTTATCAATGTGGGCGTACCCTAAGATTAGTGTAATCGAGCCACCAAGCGGATGTATCATACTCTAAGTCCAGCTTTCACATATCCTAAAGAATAGCCTTTGAGAATAGTAATACTGCCCACATTTCCATAGATTACGACTATTAGCGTCAGCTACTACATTCACTTACCCTGAAAGATAAATTAAATAGATAAGTAATAATCTTTCAGAATTTAGCCATACTTAGTTGTTTGCTCATATTGAGTTCTGTCTGAGAAAATATATACTTCAAACTCTTGTGATAAATAAAAGACTTTGCATCCTCCCGCCATACAAATAATGACGCCATATTGCAAGGCAACACGACTGCTGCTAACTTTAGATCATGAGTCGGATAATTTATTCTCATGTGATTTCAACTGTCTAGAGGGCATAAGCTTATGACCTTTCCCTCCTGCATGAAGAACACAGCTAAGCCTTCTTTAGATGTATCACAATAGTAGAGAATGAAGCATTAGTACCTGAATGCAAGGTTAATATGGGAGCAGACATTAATGTGCCTCTTATTCTTGAAAACTATTGCTACTTTGATTCGAAATACCGAATTTAACTCCCTTCTGAGTTAACCGAGACGATGGGTTGGTAATTTGAAATCAATCCACAAATCGCCTATAGTAGCCTGCTAAGCCAAGAAAACTTCTAACTTCAGCGACATTGGTGGGGAGTTTCCAATGAACAACCGCTGTCGACTTTCTTCGGCTCGTCAACTAAAAACGCATTCTTCGAGATACATGACCCAAAAATCAATGTGATCAAGGCGAGAACCCACACTATAAATTTTGCGTTTATAGCTTCTTATCACAACATTGTAAGGATAACCCTCAAAATGTTGCTCGTGTTCTCTTAGACTTCCTCGACTACACGAGAATATCATAAGAAGATACAATAAATTTGTCAAAGATATTGCCTAAACACCTGTTCATAAAGTTCATAAAGGCAGCAGGTTGCATTCATTAATCTAAAAGGCATGGCAAGAATAATTCATAATGCCATACCTCGTCCTGAAAGCAGTTTTAGGCAAATCATCTGCTTTAATTTTCAAGTGATAATATCCAGAGCGAAGATCGGATTTTTAGAATATTTGAGCTCCCTAATTTGAGCAATAATTGTCAATCCGAGGTAAAGGATATTATTTTTAGTATTACCTTATTAAAGCCTCGGTAGTCTATGCATAACTTTATACTACCGTCTTTCTTTTGCATGAATATACAGGAGCTCCCCAAGGGGAAACACCACGCCGGATGAACACCTTGTCTAGGAGTTTCTTGCAGTTTTTTTTTGTGTTTTTTTTCAAATCTCTTAATTTAGTGGGTGCCATCAGATACAGTGCATTTAGAAATGGGTGTTGTGCTGGCATTAGGTCAATGGAAAATTCCACTCTTCTATTGAAGGTAAACCTGTTAAGTCTTCAGAAAATACATCCGGAAAATCCTGGAACAACGAGAAACATTTTCTAGCTCTACCACCCTTCTGTTGTGTCTTTACACAAGCCAAATAACCATGACAACCCTTCTTCAAAAGCTTTTCACTGGCAAAGCTGAGATCAGCCTAGGGAAGAGAATCTTACAATCCCAGAAAAGATTTCAACTTGATTTGGAGGTCAAAAAATAATTTTTTTTGCACGAAAATCAACATAGCATAATACATTTGATAGCCAACTCCATTCTAGAATGGAGCATCAAAATCCGGTATATTTATTCACAAGATCAATTAGGGGGGGGGGGCATTTTTCTTTGTCCCCATATCATAATCTATATCATACATCTTTTGAACACATTGATCGGCAATTAAAAAATCACCAGTAGGAGGTATCCACACACAATACACAATCAAGAGACTATACGGCCATATCAAGTTTCTTAGCGAATTCCACGAAAACAAAAGAATGCGGACACCAGGATCAAATAAGGTGAAGCATATTGATAAGGCAATAGAAACATCACCTGCACAATTGAATTAGACGTTGCTACATCCTCCTGTCACGCAACACATTTCCCAACATCCTTTGCCTTTGTTGATTTTCCTAGTATGGCCTGCCAAGCGGAGGTGCATTCTTTGTCAATAGGACAAGTGTGTGCTAGGTGTATGGGGGTCGCCCCCACATATATAAACATGATCTCGTATTACTGGAGGCATCTTGCATAAGACAATTTGTCGTATATGTCTGGATGTCCAAATAAAAAACAAACTCCAGTTTCCCAGTAACACTGGCCCTATGAAGTTCCCACAAGTTCAGCGCAAGGCTTCATGAACAACTCGACTCTTCGCCTTTTCAGGCCTACTAAAGCCACTTGCTTGATACCACCACTTATAAGACTTTCTTGAGAAATTATAACCTTGTGCTTCTTTTTGGGAGGAGCACCGGTATGCCATACCCCGATATCTGCTCA
>JAGVVM010010057.1:0-18845 GCA_019149425.1 Psidium friedrichsthalianum | reverse complement strand
AAAAAAGCATGCATGAAAGCATGAGGGATAAACCGTGGGAAATTTAATTTTTTTTTTGGTTTTTTTTTTTTTTTTTTGGTTTTTTGTTTTTTTATTTGTTTCAGATTAGCATAAATGCATGAGGTTACTTAGAAATGGGTTTGAAGGTTCCGTATGGTGTGCCACGAAAATTTGATGATAATTGCATTGACAATCTTATTTGTAGCCTTTCATACAATCCACAAGCCTTTAATACTTCAAGAATAATCGTAACACCGGTCCCCTTACTAATAACCCCTCTACTGCTCTAAGGTGAAAATTTGACGAGAGATTCCGAATTTATCAAATAGAAATGGGTGTACGATATGCACATAAATATTGTTTGTTAGATCAATGATTGGACTATACAACTCGAACTCTTTTGGTATGCTAAATAACTCAGCGGACATAATGAAGAGTTATGGCTCAGTTTGGATTTTAAATGGTAATTGAGTTTTGGTCAATCATGAAATAACACAATATATGGCGTAATAAATAATTTTTATAATGCAAAAGTCAAGCTTTTTTCTACCAAGTCACGTTCACTTCTTCGGCTCTGCTATATAGCTTTTTTTTCAGTAAAAAACTATATAGTAATATTAATGCTGGGAATGATGGGATCTTGCAATTATTTAATGCGAAAAGCCCAAAAAAATAATGAGAGATGATAAATGACATTAGAGATTAAGTGGTTCGGGCCCGAATATCAGTACCTACATCTACGATAAGAGATGGCAAGAATAATCCATTATAATTAAGAATCAGAATTACAATCGTTCATTACGCTCGTATTTCCTTGCACCTAAAATTACACACAAGCCCAAAGAATTTACAACTAAACAACTTACTGATATTAAAAAAAAAAATCGCGCACCAATCAACGTTGTTTAGAACTAGCAATGTAGCAAATTAAATTACTTCTTTCTTTCTTGTTGAAAATAATAATAATCTCGTGATGAGTAGTATATGAAAATTATCTAGGGTATAAATTTATTTTTCGCGTGGCCGTTTGGCCACCGTCCATACTTATAAAGAAAGTAAAACTCAAATAAATTTTATTTTGGAGAAATGTATGCATCAACATAGGAAAAATGATATTTTACGAATCTCATGTTCGATATATTGCATAATGACGTGGTTCAAATAAGATCCACAAGATAGCACAATTTACACTATTTACTACGTAATATCCTTAATTGATTTTTAATTAAAAAATAAAATTAAAATGCCAAAAATTCAAAATTATTTTTTGTTCAAAATGCTCTTAGGGCTTGGCCAAGGCTATCAAAATTGATTTTCAAATTTTAAAAATTTTATTATATTTTTAATGATTTTTTTAAGGAAAAATGATTAAAAAATCAGGTGTCAAGAGTGCTAAACCTTGTTGATCTCGCTAGTAGTGAGTGGGGCTCAACAAAAAATGCAATGAGAGGAGAGAGAAAGAAGAAGCAAGAGTATAGTTGTTATTACGTTGCTTATCTATTTTGTCCGAGTTTCTCCCAAGTTGCTAATTCTTTACTTTTCAATGTCACTCAGCAAATCAATTCAAGTTTGTCTTTCCTAAGCACTTGCATAAAGAGAACCATGTGACCTTTGGCACTGCATGCTGACAAGTGTTCTTCAAGGCATTTCCTTCTCCGGTTCTTCTCTTTCATAACTTGGCTGTATTAATATTGTAGCCGTCATATTGCGAAGATTCTTTTCAGGAATTGATATATCAAATATTATTTAATTCTAACATAAACTTTGAATCAATCATATTTGGGTGGAGACTCGAATACATTAATGTTTGTCAACGTCTCTCCGGAGCCCCTCTTCAGCTTAAGAGTCGCTGTCCTCTATTCGCTTTGCAGCCAGAGTGAATCAATGCAGAATTGGCGATGACGCTTTCGGACATCCAAGCGTGCTCGAGATCCTCAAGCGAGCCATGGCAGACCAGCATCATCACGCTCTTAATTGGACTATTGCCTCGGAACACCCATGTGGCAAGAATGATATCAAGTACAAAAAAATTTGGTAAATTAAAAACATAACAAGCATGAGAAGCATGAGGATAACACATGATGATCTTACAAATTAATTCAATCCGAAAAGCCAAGAAAAATAACGAGAAATGATAAAGACACTAGAGAGCTTGCGTGCTTCAGTCCAAATATCAATACCAATCCACGAGAAGAGTCCGCAAAAATAATCCACTATAATCGGAGAATCGAAATTATAATCGCTCAATACACGCGTATTTTTCGTACCTAAATTATACTTAAGACCAAAGTGTTTACAAATAAACAAACTTAACTAGATTAAAAAAAAAATCGCGCACTAATTCAACGCGTGTTAGAACTAGCAATGTAGCAAATTGAGTTGCTTTATTCTTTCTTTCTTGTTGAAAAATAATAATAATCTCGTGATGTTAGTGTATGATAATCATCTAGGGTATAAACTTTTTTTTTTTGCTTGGCTACTTGGCCCGTTAGCCGCCCTGGCCCTTGACCCTTGATCGTTTGGCCACTGTTTCGTACTTATAAAGAAAGTAAAACTCAAATAAATTTTATTTTGAAAAAATGCATGCATCAACATAGGAAAATGATATTCTAACTACGAATCTCATGTTTGATGCATTACGTAATGACGTGTTTTAGATATAATCGGTAAGACAACCAATTTATACTATTTACTAAATAATATTTTTAAACTGATTTTTATTTATGCTACAGGAGTTGAAAGGCAAAATCGAGTATTTTGCAGAGTGCGCCCTCTTTTACCTTACGAGGGGAAGTTTCAAGAAGCAAAAGTCATATCGTACCCCGATCTTGCACGGGGCAATGATGTAATTCCACAATAGTGAAGTGTTGATCAAGCGCCATATTTTTTGTTCATTCTTTTTCTTTTTGGCAATTTACTATGTTGTGTGATGTAGAAACTCAAGCATTTTTTTTGCTGTGAATATGCTAAGGCACACGCTTTCATATTCAACAGAGTTTTTTATCCAGACTTTTCACAAGAAGATATTTTTGCTAAAATTTCAAAACTTTTTACGAATGTACTTGATGGTTATAAGGTCGCAACTCGCTAAATGTTGTTTTACTGTACTATCTTTTAGCATATTATCTATTGTCCATAGAGGATATGGACATGATTTTTTTTTCAAATTAGGATAGCTAATTTTAACTAATCAAGTGTTTGTCATGTGATACTAAGTTCATTGCTGAACTTGTTTTTTGGTGCTCGTTTTGCTAGAGCTTCTATTAGTATCAAATATGATCTGTGGAAGCATAGCAAAAATGTTTTTTTGTACATGATATTAGTACGGGCTTGAGTTTTCTTTTTTGTCTCTAGATTTGTATTTTCATTTATGGGCAAATTGGATCAAGAAAAACCTACACTAGGATGGCTAGGCCAGGCCATGTGGATGAAAAGGATTGATACCGAGATTTATAGATAAATATTCAAAAGGTACAATCTCAAAGCTAGAAATATGATTGAAGACATGAATTTTTTTATGTATTTTTTTTTTGCTATGTGCTTATTTTCTTTTATGTTTTTCTGAAATGTACTTATTCAAACATTTTTAGGTGTAGATGTTTGGAAATTTATAATACAGATGATATGATCTATGATAATCAAGTGATTCGAGACAAAAAGAAAAAGACATATACAATTAAACATAATTCCAATGGAACACTAATATTTCTAATCTAATGGTTTTGATGTACAGTCTATGAGAAATCATCTAGGGAAACTTCTTTTTCGCTTGGTCGCTTGGCCACCGTCCGTACCTATAAAGAAAACAAAACTCAGATAAATTATTAAAAATCTACAATGAGATGATTGTGGATCTTTTAGAATCGAGTGATTCGAGATAGGAAAAGACATATGCAACCAAACATGATTCCAATGGAAACACTAATCTTTGTAATCTGACGGTTGTGGACGTTTGTAGTACTGAAGCGGTTTCGTAATTTTCACATCATGCTGCTCAGAGAAGATGAAAATATCGTGTTGTACTTCTTTCAAATGCTCCTCCCCCAAGAAAAAGGAAAAAAGGAATAGAGAGACGTGGAAGAATACTACAGAAAAAGAAATAGAAATGTAAGAAGAGATTGTCTACCCTATTTAATCGAATATTTCTTTCAAGTCTTTTTAAGGAAATGTAGTTGTCTATATTTTAGTATGATATGAATAACTAAAGAGTACAAGAAATCAAAGTATGCAGTAGATTGAGTTACTTCATTTTTTCTTTCTTGTTGAATAATAATAATAATCTCGTGATGTGCAGTATATGAGGAATCATTTAGGTATAAAATTCTTTTCTGGCCACTTTGCCGCCGTTCGTACCTATAAAGAAGCAAACTAAGATAAATTTCATTTTGAAGAATGTTGACACTTGAATTTTAATCATGCTTTTTTATAAAATTAATAGAAAATTCATAAAAGCTCATAAAATTGCAAAATCATTTTGGAAGCCTTAATCAAGCATAAGGAACCAATTTTGAACAAAAATAATTTTAATTTTTTCGGCATTTTAATATTATTTTTAATTAAAAATAGTATTCATGACCTGAAAATCTGAAAAAAAAATTAATCATAATTTTATTTTAATTCCTTTGTCACTCAAGTCATTTTAAAATTTGAAAAATTCAGTTCGGGTCCTCGAAAACTCTCTTTCTCATACCTGAACCGAACCCAAAAAATAATTTTATTGCAAAATTTCGGCCTAATTGGGTAAGGCGTGCCACAATAGATCGTATATTCAATCTCGATTGAAGAACTACCTTCATTCCCATGCGAACCCATTTAAATCGGACCGAACTGGCCTATTTTCACCCTACTAGTTTAGTCGAATCAGATCGGTCGAACCAGTCTAATCTATTGAACTGGCCTAACAGCTGTAGCAATTATTAAAATTGTAGGAACGGGAAAGCGAAGGAGGGGACGCCAGTTTTCAAAAAAATAAAAGCCAAAACAAGAATGGCGTGACCTCCTTTTACCCTGCATCATGCTCGAAACCCCAATATTACCATATCTAACTCTATCCCCTCTTCTCCAAGTGCTGCAGCAGGGGTGAGTTCCAAGAAAAGGGATTGAGTCCCAAGGTGGCAGAGGTGAGTTCCAAGAAAGAGGAGGGTCTGGTAGTTAATGAGAAAAAAAGAAGAAAAATCTCTCCTTTAGCCCCATTCTGGTTCTTTCTTCTTCACTCAAGCTCCCTCTATCTTTCCTTTTTTTTTTCTTTCATGGGAGCCTCCTCCTCTTGAGAGCTCTCTCTGTCCTTTTTTTTTTAAATCTCACTTCCCCCCCCCCCCCCGCGAATGACCATCAAAGATTAGTAGAAAGCTGCCTTTTTTTTTTTGGGATTCTCCTCCTCAAAGTGTGAGTTGCTATTGCCAAACTCACTCTTCCCTCTAGTGCACGTGAGAAACCAAGGATTAAAAAGAGAGATTTTCTTCTTTTTTTCTCATTAGCTACCGAACCCCCTCTTTCTTGAAACTCACCTCTCCATTGTTAATACGAAGCCGCTCGGAAAACCTCATCTCACGTCCCTCTAAAAATCACTCCTTTAGGCTCTAGTCCCGGAGGGACGTCCGCTCCTTAGACATGCAGAGGAGACCGATGGACACCGGGAGCAGATGGTGAAAGGACGCAATGTTGGGATGGAACATAAATGGGTACTGTAATTCAGAGATAGAGATTTTCAATCTACTTCCTTTCCTTTCATTAAAAGAACTGGGTGTTATTAATGGCACATCATGCACTAAAGGGGGGAGATTGAGAGTTTGGTAATGGTAACTCACACTTTGAGGAGGAGAATACCCAAAAAGAAAATAGCTTTCTCTTTGACTAGTCTTTGTGGTCATTCGGGGGGAAGGAGAGAAAACGTGAGATGAAAAAAGACAGAGAGAACTCTCAAGAAGAGGAGGCTCCCATGAAAGAAAAGCTCTGGGTCTGAGAGCAAGGGGAGATTAAAAATCAGGCATCAACAATGCTAAACCTTGTTGATCTCCCTGGTAGTGAGCGAGGCTTAAAAAAGTGCAATGAGAGCGAGAGAGAAACAAGAAGCAAGAGTATAGTTGTTATTATTGTGCTTGTCTATTTTGCCGGACGTTCCTCCAGAATTGCTAATTCTTTATTTTTCAATGTCACTCAGCAAATCAATTCAAGTTTGTCTTTCCTAAGCACTTGCATAAAGAGGACCATGTGACCTTTGGCAACTGCATGGTGACATGTTTTCTTCAAGTCATTTCCTTCTCCGGTTCTTCTCTTTCATAACTTGGTTGTATTAATATTGTAGCCGTCATATTGCGAAGATCCTTTTCAGGAATTGATATATCAAATATTATTTAATTCTAACATAAACTTTGAATCAGCCATCTTTGGGTGGAGACTCGAAGACGTTAATGTTTGTCAACGTCTCTCCGGAGCCCTCTTCAGCTTAAGAGTCGCTGTCCTCATTCGATTTGCAGCTAGAGTGAATCAATGCAGAATTGGCAATGATCGCTTTCGGACATCCAAGCGTGCTCGAGATCCTCAAGGAGCCATGGTAGATCAGCATCATCACGCTCTTGATTGGACTATGGCCTCGGAACACCCATGTGGCGAGAATGATATCAAGTACAGAAAAATTTTGGTAAAATTAAAACATAACATGCATGAGAAGCATGAGGATAACACATGATGATCTTACAAATTAATTCAATCCGAAAGCCAAGAAAAATAACGAGAAATGATAAAGACACTAGAGATTGCGTGGTTCGGTCCGAATATCAATACCTACATCCACGAGAAGAGTTGGCAAGAATAATCTACTATAATCGGAGAATCAAAATTATAATTGCTTAATACACTCCTATGTTCCATACTTAAATTATACTTAAGCGCAAAGTGGTTACAATTAAAACAACTTAACTGGATTAAAAAAAACCCGCGCACAAGTCAACGTGTTAGAACTAGCAATGTAGCGAATTGAGTTGCTTCATTCTTTCATTCTTGTTGAAAAATAATAATAATCTCGTAATGTGTAGTGTATGATGAATCATCTATGGCATAAACTTTTTTTTCGCTTGGCCACTTGGCCACTTGGCCCTTTGGCCGCCTGGCCACTTGGCTTCTTGACCGTTTGCCCACCGTCCGTACTTATAAAGAAAGTAAAACTCAAATAAATTTTATTTTGAAAAATGTACATAGGAAAAATGATATTCTACGAATCTCATGGTCGATGCATTGCGTAACGACGTTCTTCAGATAAGAGATCGCAAGACAACGCAATTTATACTATTACTACATAATATCTTCAACTGATTTTTATTTATGCTTTAGGAGTTGAAAGCAAAATCTAGTATTTGCAGAATGCGTCTCTTTTACTGATGATGAGGGAGTTCAGAAAACTCAAAATCATGTCGTACCCCGATCTCGCACGGGCATTGATGTAATCCACAATGATGAAATGCTGATCAAGCGCCATTTTTTTGTTCATTCTTTTTTTTTTTGGCAATTTACTATGTTGTGTGATGTAGAAAACTCAAGCATTCTTTTTTTTTCTGTTGTGAATATGGTAAGCATACGCTTTCATATTCGACAAAGTTTTTATCTCGACTCTTTACAAGAAAATATTTTTGCAAAAAATTTCAAAACTTGTACAGGAATGTACTTGATGGTTATAAGGTCGCAAATCGGTAAATGCTATTTTACTGTACTATCCTTTAACATATTATCTGTTGCATATAGAGGATATAGACATGACTTTTCCAAAATTAGGATAGCCGATTTTAAACTAGTCAAGTGTTTGTCATGTGATACTAAGTCATTGCTGAACCTGCTTTCTGTGCTCGTTTGCTAGAGCTTCCATTAGTATCAAATATCACCTACGGAAGCATAGCAAACATGTTTTTTTGTTCATGATATTAGTACAGGCTTGAGGTTTTTCTGTTTTGTCTCTAAATTTGTATTTTCATTTATGGGCAAACTGGATCGAGGAAAACCTATGCTATGATGGGTAGGCCAGGCCATGTGGATGAAAATGGATTGATATCGAGATTTATAGATAAAATATTCAAAAGATATAATCTCAAAGCTAGAAATATGAATTGAAGGCATGAAATTTTTTTATGTATTTTTTTTTCTATGTGCTTATTTTCTTTTATGTTTTTCATGAAATCAGCTTATTCAAACATTTTTAGGTGTTGATGTTGGAAATTTATAATGAGATGATTATGAATCTATGATAATCGAGTGATTCGAGACAAAAAAAAAAAGACATATGCAACTAAACATGATTCTAATGGAAAACACTAATATTTCTAATCTGATGGTTGTGATCTACAGTTTATGAGAAATCATCTAGGGCATAAACTTCTTTTTCGCTTGGTCGCTTGGCCACCGTCCGTACCTATAAAGAAAACAAAACTCAGATAAATTATTAA
This sequence comes from Psidium friedrichsthalianum, assembly GCA_019149425.1. Classification (NCBI taxonomy): domain Eukaryota; kingdom Viridiplantae; phylum Streptophyta; class Magnoliopsida; order Myrtales; family Myrtaceae; genus Psidium; species Psidium friedrichsthalianum. The sequence continues at coordinate 10,413 of JAGVVM010010057.1, read as the reverse complement.
AAATCTACAATGAGATAATTGTGGATCTTTTAGAATCGAGTGATTCGAGATAGGAAAAAGACATATGCAATCAAAATGATCAATGGAAACACTAATCTTTGTAATCTGACGGTTGTGGACGTTTGTAGTACTGAAATAGTTTCGTAATTTTTACATCATGCTGTTCAGAGAAGATGAGAATATCGTGTTGTACTTCTTTCAAATGCTCCTCCCCCAAAGAAAAAGGAAAAAGGAAGAGAAAGATGTGGAAGGAAGACTGTAGAAAAAAGAAATAGAAAATGGAAGAAGAGATTGTCTCCCTGTTAATCGAATCTTTTCTTTCAAGTCTTTTTAAGGAAATGCAGTTGTCTATGTTTTAGTATGATATGAATAACTAAAGAGCACAAGAAATCAAAGTATGCAGTAGATTGAGTTAATTCGTTTTTTCATTCTGTTGAAAAATAATAATAATCTCGTGATGTGCAGTATATGAGGAATCATCTAGGTATAAAATTCCTTTTCGCTTGGCCACTTTGCCGCCGTTCGTACCTGAAAGAAAGCAAACTAAGATAAATTTCATTTTGAAAATGTTGACACTTGAATTTTAATCATGAGTTTTTTATAAAATTAATAAAAAAATCCATAAAGGCTCATAAAATTGCAAAATCAACTTTGAAAGCCGGATCAAGCATAAGGAACCAATTTTGAATAAAAAATAATTTCAATTTTTTTTTCGATATTTAATATTTTTTTAATTAAAAATAGCATTCATGACCTGAAAATCTAAAAAAAAATAATTTTTATTTTAATTCCTTTGTCACTCAAGTCATTTTAAAATTTGAAAATTCAATTCGGGTCCTCGAAAACCTTCTTTCTCATACCTGAACCGAATCCAAAAAGATAATTTTATTGCAAAATTTCGGCCTAATTGGGTAAGGCATGCCACAATAGGATCGTATATTCAATCTCGATGAAGAACTGTCTTCATTCCCACTCGAACCCATTTAAATCGGACCGAACTGGCCTATTTTCACCCTACTAGTTCAGTCAAATCGGATCGGTCGAACCAGTCTAATCCAATTGAACTGGCCTAACAGCTGTAGCAATTATTAAATTTGTAGGAACGGGAAAGCGAAGGAGGGGACGCCAGTTTTCAAAAAAATAAAAGCCAAAACAGGAATGGCGTGACCTCCTTTTACCCTGCATCATGCTCAAAACCCAATATTACCATATCTAACTCTATCCCCCCTTCTCCAAGTGCTGCAGCAGGGGTGAGTTCCAAGAAAAGGGATTGAGTCCCAGGTGGCAGAGGTGAGTTCCAAGAAAGAGGAGGGTCTGGTAATTAATGAAAAAAAAGAAGAAAAATCTCCTTTAGCCCCCTCTGGCCTTTCTTCTTCACTCAAGCTCCCTCTACCTTTCCTTTTTTTTTCTTTCATGGGAGCCTCCTCCTCTTGAGAGCTCTCTGTGTCCTTTTTTTTAAAAAAATCTCACGTTTTCTCTCCCCCCCCCCCCGAATGACCACCAAGATTAGTCAAAATAGAAAGTTGCCTTTTTTTTTTTTTGATCTCCTCTCAAAGTGTGAGTTGCTATTGTCAAACTCACTCTCTCCCTCTAGTGCACGTGAGAACCAAGGATTAAGAGAGATTTTTCTTCTTTTTTCTCATTAGCTACCGGACCCCTCTCTTTCTTGAAAACTCACCTCTTCATTGTTAACACGAAGCCGCTCGGAAAACCTCATCTCACGTCCCCTCTAAAAATCACTCCTTTAGGCCTAGTCTGAAGGACGTCCGCTCCTTAGACATGCAGAGAACGATCGGTGCACCAGAAGCAATTGTTAAAAGGATAGCAATTGATTAAAATTGTAGGAACGGGAACGAAAGAGGGGATGCCAGTTTGCAAAAAAAATAAAGCCAAACAGGAATGGCGTGACCTCCTTTTACCCTGCATCATGCTCGAAACCCCAATATTACACAATCTAACTCTATCCCCTCTTCTCCAAGTGCTGCAGCAGGGGTGAGTTCCAAGAAAAGGGATTGAGTCGCAAGGTGGCAGAGGTGAGTTCCAAGAAAGAGGAGGGTCTGGTAGTTAATGAAAAAAAAGAAGAAAAATCTCTCCTTTAGCCCCCTTCTGGTCCTTTCTTCTTCACTCAAGCTCCCTCTACCTTTCCTTTTTTTTTTTTCTTTCATGGGAGCCTCCTCCTCTTGAGAGCTCTCTGTGTCTTTTTTTTTAAAATCTCAACGTTTTCTCTCCCCCCCCAAATGACCACCAAAGATTAGTCAAATAGAAAGTTGCCTTTTTTTTTTTTTGGATTCTCCTCCTCAAAGTGTGAGTTGCTATTGCCAAACTCACTCTCCCCCTCTAGTGCACGTGAGAACCAAGATTAAAAGAGAGATTTTTCTTCTTTTTTTCTCATTAGCTACCGGACCCCTCTCTTTCTTGAAACTCACCTCTTCATTGTTAACGACCGCCGCTCGGAAAACCTCATCTCACGTCCCCTCTAAAAATCACTCCTTAGGCTCTAGTCCGGAGGGACGTCCGCTCATTAGACATGCAGAGGAGACCGATGGACACCGGGAGCAGATGTGAAAGGACGCAATGTTGGGATGTAACATAAATGGGTACTGTAATTCAGAGATAGAGATTTTCAATCTACTTCCTTTCCTTTCATTAAAAGAACTGGGTGTTATTAATGGCACATCATGCACTAAAGGGGGGAGATGAGAGTTTGGTAATCGTAACTCATAGACTTTAATGTTTGTCAACGTCTCTCCAGAGCCCTCTTCAGCTTAAGAGTCGTTGTCCTTTATTCGATTTGCAGCCAGAGTGAATCAATGCAGAATTGGCGATGATCGCTTTCGGACATCCAAGCGTACTCGAGATCCTCAAGAGAGCCATGGTAGACCAGCATCATCACGCTCTTGATTGGACTATGGCCTCAGAACACCTATGTGGCGAGAATGATATCAAGTACAGAAAAATTTTGGTAAAATTTAACAACATAACATGCATGAGAAGCATGAGGATAACACATGATGATCTTACAAATTATTCAATCCGAAAAGCCAAGAAAAATAACGAGAAATGATAAAGACACTAGAGATTGCGTGGTTCGGTCCGAATATCAATACCTACATCCACGAGAAGAGTTGGCAAGAATAATCCACTATAATCGGAGAATCTAAATTATAATTGCTTAATACACTCCTATTTTCCACACTTAAATTATACTTAAGCGCAAAGTGGTTATAATTAAATAACTTAACTGGATAAAAAAAAACCCGCGCACAAGTCAACGTGTTTAGAACTAGTAATGTAGAAAATTGAGTTGCTTCATTCTTTCTTTCTTGTTGAAAAATAATAATAATCTCGTAATGTGTAGCGTATGATGAATCATCTAGGGTATAAACTTCTTTTCCGCTTGGCCGCTTGGCCACTTGCCCGCGGCCACTTGGCCCTGGACCGTTTTGCCCACCGTACGTACTTATAGAGAAAGTAAAACTCAAATAAATTTTATTTTGAAAAATATGTATGCATCAACATAGGAAAAATGATATTCTAACGAATCTCATGGTCGATGCATTGCGTAACGACGACGTGCTTCAGGTAAGATCGGCAAGACAACGCAATTTATACTATTTACTACATAATATCTTCATCTGATTTTTATTTATGCTACAGGATTGAAAAGAAAATTTGAGTATTTTGCAGAGTGCGCCCTCTTTTACCTGATGAGGGAAGTTCAGAAAAAGTAAAAGTCATGTCGTACCCCGATCTCGCACTGGCATTGATGTAATTCACAATGATGAAATGCTAATCAACCGCCATATTTTTGTTCATTCTTTTTCTTTTGGCAAATTTACTATGTTGTGTGATGTAGAAACTCAAGCATTTTTTTTTTTCTGTTGTGAATATGGTAAGCATACACTTTCATATTCAACAAAGTTTTTATCTCGACTCTTCACAAGAAAATATTTTTGCTAAATTTCAAAACTTGTATAGAATGTACTTGATGGTTATAAGGTCGCAACTCGGTAAATGCTATTTTACTGTACTATCCTTTAACATATTATCTATTGCTATATAGAGGATATAGACATGAGTTTTTCCAAAATTAGGATAGTCGATTTTAAACTAGTCAGGTGTTTGTCATGTGATACTAATTCATTGCTGACCTACTTTCTTGTGCTCGTTTTGCTATAGCTTCTATTAGTATCAAATATCACCTACGGAAGCATAGCAAACATGTTTTGTTTGTTCATGATATTAGTACAGGCTTGAGGTTTTTCTGTTTTGTCTCTAATTTGTATTTTCATTTATGGGCAAACTGGATCGAGGAAAACCTAGGCTATGATGGGTAGGCCAGGCCATGTGGATGAAAATGGATTGATGTCGAGATTTATAGATAAAATATTCAAAAGATATAATCTCAAAGCTAGAAATATGAATTGAAGGCATGAAATTTTTTTATGTATTTTTTTTTTTCTATGTGCTTATTTTCTTTTATGTTTTTCGTGAAATTTGCTTATTCAAACATTTTTAGGTGTTAATGCTGGAAATTTATAATGAGATGATTATGAATCAATGATAATCGAGTGATTCGAGACAAAAAAAAAAGACATATTGCAACTAAAATGATTCTAATGGAAACACTAATATTTCTAATCTGATGGTTGTGATCTACAGTCTATGAGAAATCATCTAGGGCATAAACTTCTTTTTCGCTTGGTCACTTGGCCACCGTCAGTACCTATAAAGAAAACAAAACTCAGATAAATTATTAAAAATCTACAATGAGATAATTGTGGATCTTTAGAATCGAGTGATTCAAGATAGGAAAAGACATATGCAACCAAAAATGACTCCAATGGAAACACTAATCTTTGTAATCTAACGGTTGTGGACGTTTGTAGTACTGAAACGATTTCGTAATTTTTACATCATGCTGCTCAGAGAAGATGAGAATATCGTGTTGTACTTCTTTCAAATACTCCTCCCCCAAAGAAAAAGGAAAAAGGAAGAAAAAGATGTGGAAGAAGACTGTAGAAAAAGAAATAGAAAATGGAAGAAGAGATTGTCTACCCTGTTTAATCGAATCTTTTCTTTCAAGTCTTTTTAAGGAAATGCAGTTGTCTATGTTTTAGTATGATATGAATAACTAAAGAACACAAGAAATCAAAGTATGCAGTAGATTGAGTTAATTCGTTTTTTCATTCTTGTTGAAAAATAATAATAATCTCGTGATGTGCAGTATATGAGGAATCATCTAGGTATAAAATTCCTTTTCGCTTGGCCACTTTGCCGCCGTTCGTACCTATAAAGAAAGCAAACTAAGATAAATTTCATTTTGAAGAATGTTGACACCTGAATTTTAATCATGATTTTTTATAAAATTAATAAAAAATCCATAAAGGCTCATAAAATTGCAAAATCAACTTTGGAAGCCTTGATCAAGCATAAGGAACCAATTTTGGACAAAAAAAATTTTCAAATTTTTTCGATATTTTAATATTATTTTAATTAAAAATAGCATTCATGACTTGAAAATCTAAGAAAATAATAATAATTTTTATTTTAATTCCTTTGTCACTCAAGTCATTTAAAAATTTGAAAATTCAGTTCGGGTCCTCGAAAACCTTCTTTCTCATACCTGAACGAACCCAAAAAATAATTTTATTGCAAAATTTCGGCCTAATTGGGTAAGGCATGCCACAATAGGATCCTATATTCAATCTCGATTGAAGAACTACCTTCATTCCCACGCGAACCCATTTAAATCGGACCGAACTAGCCTATTTTCACTCTACTAGTTCTGTCGAATCGGATCGATCGAACCAGTCTAATCCAATTGAACTGGCCTAACAGTTGTAGCAATTGATTAAAATTGTAGGAACGGGAAAGCGAAGGGGGGACTCCAGTTTTCAAAAAAATAAAAGCCAAAACAGGAATGGCGTGACCTCCTTTTACCCTGCATCATGCTCGAAACCCCAATATTACCATATCTAACTCTATCCCCTATTCTCCAAGTGCTGCAGCAGGGTGAGTTCCAAGAAAAGGGATTGAGTCCCAAGGTGGTAGAGGTGAGTTCCAAGAAAGAGGAGGGTCTGGCAGTTAATGATAAAAAAAAAGAAGAAAAATCTCTCTTTTAACCCCCTTGTTCTTACATGCACTAGTGGGGAGATTGAGAGTTTGGTAATGGCAACTCACACTTTGAGGAGGAAAATCCCCCAAAAAGGAAAATACCTTTCTCTTTTGACTAGTCTTTGGTGGTCATTCGAGATGAATGAGAGAAAACGTGAGATGAAAAAAGACACAGAGAACTCTCAAGAAGAGGAGGCTCCCATGAAAGAAAAGCTTTGGGTCTGAGAGCAAGGGGAGATTAAAAATCAGGTATCAACAATGCTAAACCTTGTTGATCTCGCTGGTAGTGAGTGAGGCTCAACAAAAAATGCAATGGGAGCGAGAGAGAAACAAGAAGGAAGAGTATAATTGTTATTACTGTGTTTATCTATTTTGCCCAACATTCCTCCAGAGTTGCTAATTCTTTATTTTCAATGTCAATCAACAAATCAATTCAAGTTTATCTTTCCTAAGCACTTGCATAAAGAGGACCATGTGACCTTTGGCAACTGCATGCTGATACGTGTTCTTCAAGTCATTTCCTTCTCCAGTTCTGCTATTTCATAACTTGGTTGTATTAATATTATAGTCATCATGTTGTAAAGATCCTTTTCAGGAATTGATATATCAAATATTATTTAATTCTAACATAAATTTTGAATCAGCCATCTTTGGGTGGAGAGTCGAAGACGTTGATGTTTGTCAACGTCTCTCCGAAGCCCTCTTCGGCTGAAGAGTCGCTGTCCTCTATTCGATTTGCAGCTAGAGTGAATCAATACAGAATTGGCAATGATCGCTTTTGGACATCCAAGCGTGCTCGAGACCCTCAAGGGAGCCATGGTAGACGAGCATACATCACGTTCTTGATTAGCCTATGGCCTTGAAACACCCATGCGGCGAGAATGATATCAAGTACAGAAAAATTTGGTAAAATTAAAATATAACATGCATGAGAAGCATGAGGATAACACATGATGATCTTACAAATTAATAATTCGAAAAGCCAGAAAAATAATGAGAAATGATAAAGACAATAGAGATTGCGTGGTTCGGTCTGTATATCAGTACCTACATCCACGAGAAGAGTCGGCAAGAATAATCCTCTATAATCGGATAATTGGAATTATAATCGCTCAATACACTCCTATTTTTCGCACCTAAATTATACCTAAGCCCTAAGTGTTTGACAATTAAACAACTTAACTAACTGGATTTAAAAAAACCCGCGCACAAATCAACGGTGTTTAGAACTAGCAATGGAGCAAATTGTGTTGCTTGATTCTTTTTTTCTTGTTGAAAAATAATAATCATCTCGTGATGGGTAGTGCATGATAATCATCTAGGGTTATAAACTTCTTTTCCTTCCGCCTGGCCACTTGGACCTGTTGGCCAGCCTTGTCCATTGGGCCCCTTGACCGTTTGCCCAACCGTCCGTCATTTATAAGAAAGTAAACTCAAATAAATTTTATTTGAAAAAATGTATTATCAACATAGGAAACATGATATTCTATCTACGAATCTCATGGTCGATGCATTGTGTAACGCGTCCTTCAGATAAATTTGCAAAGACAATCACAATTTCTACAATTTCTACTATATCTTCAACTGATTTTTATTTATGCTACAGAGTTGAAAGGCAAAATTCGAGTATTTTGCAGAGTGCGCCGTCTTTTACCTTACAATGAAAGTTCAGAGAAGCAAAAGTTCTATCGTAGCCCCGCTCTCGCACGGGGCATTGATGTAATTCCACATTGTAAAGTGCTGATCAAGCGCCATTATTTTTGTTCATTGTTTTCCTTTTTGGCAATTTAAGATGTTGTGTGTGTGGAAACCTCAAGCATTTTTTTCTGTTGTAATTATGGTAAGCATATGCTTTCATATTTAGCAAGTCTTTAATCCTCGCTCTTCACAAGAAGATATTTTGCTAAATTCAAAACTTGTAGTACCAATTACTTGATGATTATAAGGTCGCAACTCTGCTAAATGTTGTTTTACTGTACTATCTTTTAGTATATTATCTATGGCCATATAGAGATATAGCCATGATTTTTTCCAAAATTAGGATAGCCGATTTTAAATGTCAAGGGTTTGTCAAGTAATCTAAGTTTCATTGCTGAACGCTACTTTCGTGTGCTCGTTTTGCTAGAGCTTCCATTAGTATCTAATATGATCTGTGAAGCATAGCAAACACGTTTTTTTGTTCATCTATTAGTACACAGGGGCCTGAGGTTTTTTCTGTTTTTGGTCTAGATTTTATTTTTCATTTATAGGCAAACTGGATCTATCGAGGAAAACCTATAAACATTAATGGGTAGTCCAGGCCATGTGGATGAAAATGGATTGATATCGAGATTATAGATAAAATATCAACAGATACAATCTCAGAGCTAGAAATAGGAATTGAAGGCATGAAATTTTATTTTGTGTATTTTTGTTTTTTTTGGCTATGTGCTTATTTTCTTTATGTTTTTTTGTGGAATAATGCTTATTCAAACATTTTAGTTGTTGATGTTGGAAATTTTATAATGATATGATTATGAATCTATCACAATCAAGTGATTCGGGATAGAAAAGACATATGTCAATTACACATGATTCCAATGGGAAACACTAATTTTCTAATCTGATGTTTTGATGTCAGTCCTATTGGAACATCTAGGGCATAAACTTCTTTTTCGCTTTGGTCGCTTAAGCCACCGTCCGTGACGTATAAGGAAAACAAAACTCAGATAAATTATTAAAATCTTTTAGAATCAGTGATTCGAGATAGGAAAAGACATATGCAATCAAACATATTCCAATAGAAACACTAATCTTTGTAAGCTGATCGGTTGTGAAATGTTTGTAGTACGAGCGTTTCGTAAATTTTTACATCATCTGCTTAGAGAGATGAGAATATCGTGTTTGTACTTCTTTCAATGCTCCTCCCCCAAAGAAAAAAGAAAAAGGATGAGAGAGACGTGGAAGAAGATGTAGAAAAAGAAATAGAAATGGAAAAAGAGATTTGTCTACCCTATTTAAATCGAATCTTTTCTTTCAATCTTTTTTAAAGGAAATGCAGTTATCTAAAAAAAAATGGTTTTTTTTTTGTTTTTTGTTTTTTAGTATGATATGAATACCTAAAGATACAAAGAAATCAGGTCTGCAGTAGATTGATTACTTCGTTTTTTTCTTTCTTGTTGAAAAATAAAAATAATCTCGTGAGTGCCGTATATGAGGAATCCATCTAGTTAAATTCCTTTCGCTTTTGACTGGCACTTTGCCGTCATTTGTACCTATAAAGAAAGCAAACTAAGATAATGGCATTTTGAAAAATTTGACGACCCACCTGAATTTTAATCATTGATTTTTTTTTATAAATTAATAGAAAATCAATAAAACTCATAAAGTGTAAATCAACTTTGAAGGCCTGATCAAGCATAAGGAACCAATTTTGAACAAAAATAATTTTTCAATTTTTTTGATATTTTTAATATTTATTTTTAATTAAAAATAACATTCATGACCGTAAATCTAAAAAACATAATCATAATTTTTATTTAATTCTTTGTCACTCAGTTATTTTAAAATTTAAAATTCAATTCGGTCCTCGGAAAGCCCTCTTTATCATCACCCGAACCGAACCCACAAAAAATAATTTTATTTGCCAAAATTTCGGCCTAATTGGGTTATGCGTTCCACAATAGAATCCTATATTCAATCTCATTGAAGAACTGGCCATTCGTTCCCACGCGAACCCATTTAAATCAAACCGAACTGGCATATTTTCAACCCTACTAGTTCAGTCCGAATCGGATCGGTCCAAACCAATTCTATTCAAATTGAACTGGGCCTAACACAGCTATAGGAATAAATTAAAATGCAAGGAACAGGAAGCTAAGGAGGGGATGCCAGTTTTTCAAAAAAAATAAAAGCCAAAAGAGGAATGGCGTGACCTCCTTTTACCCTTCATCATGCTCGAAAACCCCAATATTACCATTTTTCTAACTCTATCCCCCCTCTTCTCCAAGTGTTGTAGTAGGGGTGGGGGAGTTCCAAGAAAAGGGATTTAGTCCTCAACGTGCAGAGGTGATTCCAAGAAAGAGGAGGGTCTGGCATTAAATGAGAAAAAAAAAGAAGAAAAATCTCTCTTTATGGCCCCCTTGCTTCTTCATGCACTGAGGTGGAAGATTGAGGTTTGGTAATGGCAACTCACACTTTGAGGAAGAGAATCCCTCAAAAAAGAAAAATGCTTTCTTTTTTGACTGGTTCTTTGGTGAGAAAAAAAGAGAGGTCTGGCAAGTGGGGGCGTCTGCCGCCCGTTCTCGCCGTAGAGTT
>JAGVVM010010056.1:0-25657 GCA_019149425.1 Psidium friedrichsthalianum | reverse complement strand
TCAGAAACAGAGCATGATCGAACAACATTAATGGCCTGATTAACCACTGCGACTCAAACTAGGACGAAATGACCATAAGAAAAGGATCATTCAACCAGAAACTTCACCTGAGAAGTGATAGACTTGACGGATTGGTTCTTAGGGCCGGTGGCGGAGGTGAAATCGGCGGTGTTCTCAGGCTGACTCAACGAGTCGTCGCCGGGTTGCTTCGAGCGAGCTATGCACGTCAGCATCTTCCCCTTCCTTCAGCTCAAGCCGCGCGATATCTCTGCAACAAACGAAACAACCGAAAAGGCGTTCAAACTCGTACTACATTGCGGTAAAGTCACTGTGCACATCTGTGTCAACTAGGAGCACCTCGAAACAGTAAGGCTCGCTGATGACGCGGAGCAGTCCCCGTACTGCGGGATCGTAATTGCAAGGGAGCAATTCTAGGCGATTGAATTAAATTCAGAAAACCTAATTCGGCATCAGATAAGCAGATACAGCAATCAATCCTCGAGAAAATCCACAGCGAGCGAGAGAGAGAGAGAGAGAGAGAGAGCGTGAGTACGGTGAGAATCTGAGGCTGCCGAATTCTTGCGGATGTGTTCGGTCGGCGTCAGCTTAATGCACGGAGAACGAGGACGCTTTCTTGAATGCGACCTCCAATCACGCGACCGGAGATTCTCTCTCTCTATCTCAGCGAACCATCGCCGTCATCATCGAGGAGGAGGGAGGAGGAAGGAGGGAAGAGGAGGAGTCGGAAGAAGTTGCCAACGGAACCGCCGAAGAGCTAGAGAGCTTCGTTCTCGAGCGATCTCCGCAGTCATGGCGTCTTCGTCTTCGTCCTCAACATCTTCCTTTTCTCCTTCGTCGTCGTTCGTCGTCGAACTACAGGGGAGGGGCTGTGATGAGTGGTGATGAAGAGAGAGAGGAGTGGGAAACACACTCGGGTCTGTTTGATGGCCTAAATCGGTCATCATTGTGTGCGGTGCTGATTGCTTTTGTGTCTGTTTACTTTCTTTTTCTTTTTCTTTTCCCTTGTGCCCTTCAAACAAATAAGAATAAATTATTTTTAAAAAATTACGTACTGATCCCGAGCATTAAAAATTCGATGAAATTCCGTGATTATTAAATTAAATTATTTGAAATAGGCCAATCAATTAATTTAATGAGGGTTCGTGTTATGTAATAAATTAAAATCATCGAGGGCAGGACGGTCAAAAGCGCTCTCTGCGTTTTTTCTATTCTTTTCTTCTTTCTTTTCGGGTCCTTTTTCACGATTAATAAAAGGATCGTGGGTTTGAGTACGACGTCGTTTTGGGCTTTCAGTTTAACCGATTGAGGCCCAAAAGGATGGCAAGTACAAAAGGGCCCATGGCCCAAGATTTTGTTGAGGCTGAGACGTGGAAATTACACTCTTCTTTAGTCGATTGCAAATTTTTTTTTTGTAAATGGGCGCTAGACCGGTGTCGGGAGGGGATCTCGGAATTTAACGCTAGGGAATCGCGATAGCGGCGCTGTTTCTACTCTCGTTTTGGTCCCCCGATGTGCGCTTGCCGAGTATATCGAGTCAAAGGGCGGCATATATGAGCAGGGGCGGAGGAGCGATTGGTAATATTGGGCTCGTGACCCGATCATGGCCGGTTCGAATCACCTCATTCATACCCCCTAGCAACGACCACTGGCGTAAGGACTTTCCATTCTCGCCCAGCCAAGCTACGATCGAATCAATTTTCGGTGAGACATCCTATGGCAGACTTTTTAGATTGTTGTCTTTGACGTGGTGCCACGTGGCAATCTTCAGTTGGAGGAATAGAATTGCCTCTGGTCCTCTACCAATCACCAAGGTAGTCCCATAATTGCTGATAAAAGAGTGCTATTTTCTAATTACTAAAGGCCAGATGGGGCTAGTAGCTGATGGTTCGCTTTCTGTTCAGCACACAATCCTACGCAAATAAAGGTAGTTTCATTAGGGTGGTGTGTCAAGCCGCCCGCTCTGGATGTTTATTCATAAGTGGATCTTGAGCCAGGCGTCCATCCGATGTGCGTTCTTTTCGATCTTAACCTTGCGTAGGCTTTGCTTGACACGGTATTTTCCCCGACGACGGATTAAGACATGTAATTGCGCGAAGAAGCATGGGTTCTGAATTCAATTTCGAATACGTTTAGATTGGTTATAACGGTGGGTCGAGGATGGAGAATGGGCACTGCAGCCATCTTGTAAAGGGATTGAAGAATGGGGACGCATTACATGTGCGGATTTCGACTTCGAAGCTCTGTAAAGAGGCAGAATAAAGTTAAGAATGGGGGTTATAGATATGTTATATAAAAAAAAAAATACAAAATCTTGAAATCGTCAAGTAAAGGAAGCTGTTGATTGTGGGGATCTTACCGACATTCTTTGTCTCCTATCGACGACATCATGGATTCTTAACCTTTTTGACCTTTAGTCCAGTAACAAAGTTACAGCAGAACCGAAAGCAGCAGCAGCAGCAGCAGATGTTACAAAGTAGAAGGAATAGATCTTCCTGACGACATCGATATCAGAATCAAAGGAGGGTGATCGAATGGGACTAGTGATGCCATGCTGGTATGGTTCAAAACGATGTGTAAGCTTAAGTTTTCGATCTTGTTCCTCCGGGTGCTCAGGGATTGTAAATTTGGATTTGGGATGATGCTTGAGCTTTTGCTGGTGCTTGACCGACCATAGAAAGCAAAGAAGATCTTCAAGAGGGATATTACCAAAACAAACAAAACAAGTTTCTAAAACTTCATGTAGGGATGTCAACTCATATCTAAACCTTTCAATTTGACCTTTTATCCTAAGTCTTTTAACAATTTGCATCGTCATCTTTTTGGCCAATTTTGTCCAAAAACCGCTGACATGGACATCGGTGGTTGGCAATGACATGAATTTTTTTTTTTGGCAATTTCTTTATTATTTTTATTTTTTTATTTTTTATAGAATTTTGCTTGGGGAAACATGGCAGGGGGACATAATTCGGGATTTTTATGGAACAAAGATTATTTAGGATAAATGTATCCCTGACTATACCAGTTTTGAAGTTATTTGTGGCGAAAAAGTAATTTGAGAGTAAAATGTGACACAAATGTACTGATTTGAGTTTTTTTTTTGTGATATTCATCCTTAGACTTTCCAAACATCCTTTAAAAGATTTTCGACCACACGTATTTGAAGCATATATTTTAGGGTATAGGGGTTATAACACAAGCTTTTATCGGGTGCAAATAGAAAAAAATGTTCAAAAAGTCTAAACCTATTGCAGTTTTGTCCATTCAGCCATAAATATTTTCACCTTTTCTAATTGCTTCCTGTTTGGCCGATTTTGGCCAGAAACAACTGATGTGAACAATGACCGTCCTACAAAGCATGACCGACGCTGACATAGATAATTTTTAATATATTTTTTAATTTATTCTTTTTTTTCTCAAGTTTTCGTTTCAAGTTTTCTCTTTTTTTGTTTTTTTTTTCTTTCTTCCCCTCCGCTAGCCTCAAGCGAGGGCCGCCCTTGGGTCGCTTGCCCAAGCCTCTCCCCAGCCAAAGCCCAGGCATCCTTGCCTGAGGCTAGTGGAGGGAAGAAAAATAGAAAAAAAGTAAAGGAAAATAGAAAAAAAATCAAAATATTATTAGAATATTATTAAATTTTGTTCATATGAATCTATCGTGCCATGTGAGACATTCATATCAACAATTGCCAGCCAAAATCAATGAATAAACTCAATTGAAAAAAAATATGAAAAGCTTAAGATTCGATTAACAAAATTAAAGATTTAGAATTGAATTGATAAAATTGTAATAGATTTAAGAGTCTTTGGCTATTTGTTTGACGCAAATAACACTCTGTCCTCACAGGAAAATAGGCCCAAAATGGAAATGGTCGCACATGTAAAGACAAAATTTGGTTTGGGCTCTCAAACCAACGAGTAAAGACAGACAGCGACTTTTTTTTTTTTTTTTTGTTAGAACAGACAGCGACTTGATTGCACTAACTTCCGACAGGGACACAAGACGTCTCTGATCCCGTTCATTTGTTCTGGTTTTGGCATGAACATGGGATTTTCTCAGGCAAATGCCCTTTCCATTTGTCCAGGTTTTCATCAGCTCTCGATCTTGAAGATGATTAGGCACGACCAAAAAACCAACAAATTTCAGCTTGTGGAACCACTTTTTGCTAAAGCCATTAATTGAGGAAAGGAAAACGATGGTCGTGATTTCGATTTGAGAAATGAAACCGATGTGATCGGTTCATTTCATTTTAGGGGAGAGTATGATTCGATTTTGCAAGCTCGAAAGTTCAATGTCGATGTGAGGACATTATGGATTGTTTGGAGTGTGCTGCAAACCGAACGATGACTTGAACAGTCTACTGAGAGAAACAATCAAATACGTATTTTAGTTATGGCTATTGGGCTTTCCACCGACTGTGAAGAACTGACCCCAGTGTCATATCGAACGAAAGAAAAGAATGCGGGTAGTTATATAAATGATTCCTAACTCTGGTTTAATATGCAATTTTGGCCTTATATTTTAATTTTTTTTGGTAATCCATGAACTTTACCCCCGATGTATAATGCCATCCCTAAAATTTCAATTTGCTTAATGTGGTTCTTAAACTTGTGGAAATATTCAGCCTAGCCCAGATTTGGATTCAATCTAGTTCATAGATTGTTTAGTGCCCTAACTAAAGTGAACATTTATGTCTATAGATTATTATTATCCTAACTAAAGTGAACATTTACCAAACTCATGGCAAATATTCAGTCTACCCCTGATTTGGGTTCAATCTAGTCCATAGATTATTAGTGCCCTAAATAAAGTGAACATTTACTAAAACCGCATTGAACAAATTAAAAATCTAAGGACGACATTGCACATTAGCTAAAATTCAAGAACTACATCGAACAAACTAAAAGTTCAGAGATGAAATTGCATATTGGACCAATGTTTGAGGACCATTTGTGTCATTTTCAAAAAAGAATACTACGTCGGTGAAGATTTGGGCATTCTTTACATTCTTCGAGAGGACATTGTTTTTTGTATTGCTAACCTCTACTGTGGTTAGCTTTGTTTTCTCTAAACTTCATGTCTAGTTAATCAACTGTTAAAAAATAAAAAACTCGTTTTATTATCCCTAAAGAATATATAGAACCCGAAACCAATGGGTTGAGCTCTATATAATTCTTCAGGGATAATTTATCCAAAAAGTCTTAAACATATTACACGGTGATCATTCTATCATAAACCTTTAATTGTGTCAATTTAATTTAAACATTTTGTCGATTTGCTGACTTAGTCTAAAAAATTTGATATTTTGTTGATGTAGTCCTTTTTGCCAGTATAGGTTTTATGACTAAAATTGACAAACCTTAAAAGGCTTGGGATTAAATCGACACAATTAAAATGGTTAAAGAACTAAATCGAAAAAATTGAAAAGGATTATACTGAACTTGGCCACCGTACAGTAGGCTTAGGACTTTTTAGATAATTTTCCCTACTTCTCCTCCTCTTTGTCCTTAATCAAAAGTTTTATCGCGTTAATGCTCTAATTTTATGTATAGTTTATCAATATATAAATGAAAAGTACATTATTTGTTTATTACATTTCAGAAAATGTACTTTTTTTTTTTTGTCTAACATCAGTCCATGTTCACCGAGACGCTATGTCAACTTTTTAGCTGAGAAGGAGGACGGGCAGCTTGAAGATAGGTGCAATGCAAAAACCAACTACTTAATCGACCTCTCCGAGGTCTAAATTGTATGGTACTTATTCCGATTTCAAATCTTACCAAAAATTTGATTATGAGAAATGGAAATCTCCTGAAAAGGAATTATATGAAATAAAGGAAAAATTTCAAAATAATGATTTGAAATAAACATTATTTTAAATAAGGACATGAAACGTTTCAATTATTTAAAAAAAAGAGGGCTTATTGAAGGACATTTTTGCTCGGCGGACCCCTACGACCACCTTCCCCACCATCGCCGGCCCTTCCCAGCGGTGGTGGGGGCGGCGACTTCTGTATGTTATTTTTTAGTTTGCTTTTTAAATTAATTTATAAAAATTTATATTCAATCAGAACAAAGTAATTTTAGCCACGTCATCGCCGCGCACTGGAGCAGAGAAAAATATTTTTTAATAAATGCACGTCGGCATTTTTCGTTAACCAATTTGGACGGAGTTAATGAAACGATATAATTGCACTAATTCGATAAGTTTTAGGCTTCGATTACGCTTTTTGCAACTTTAAAACTCAACCACAATTTCATGATAAATTTAGGACTTCTGATCAAGTATCCCTAGGATTAAAATAGAAGGAGGGCGAGAAAAGCTTATTCTTTGCATCACACGCTTCCACCGAGATTCCAGCCCTCCCAGATCCACAACGGCTTTTTTTCCTTTCTTCAATCGCCTTTCCTTTTTTTGCGACATCTTCCCTCTAAATTCGAAGAACTTTCGTGCGCTCCCAAATCTCCACTTTCGGAAAAATGTCCTCTTTTCGTGAAGTCGCCGGTCTGAAATGGGGAAATAAATTCTTTTTCCATGGGATCCCGTGACGACGGCGAGCGACCAATGATCTCCCCGAAAGCTGATTTTCCCAGGAAAAATTGCAGATTTTCTCAGCGGCCAAACGACGTCGGTGGAAAGAGAGCTTATTATGAAGCATGCCAATCTCGCACTCGCACGAAAATTTTTCTGCTCCACGGCTTTCTCGCCGCGAGCGTCTTCCTCTGTCTCGTTTGATTAGACTTGCGGCAGCTCGCGCCATCTCCATTAGCGGAACCGTCGAGCAAATCTCTCGAGCATTTAATCGCCGAGATTGATCGCTTGACCACGCTCGAATCGCGGAGGGCGATCGTCCCTGAGCTGAAGCTCCTCCGCGAGCTTCTTACTCTAGGCCCGTTCTTGCTCGCGAGCTCTCTCTGTCTCTCGCTCGCTCGCGCGCGCGCATTTGGAGGACGATGTCGTTCCTTCGCCGCAGGAGGGCCTTCGAGTCTACGAAGGCCTCTGATTCGGCGGACGACGGCGGGCAGCGGCTGTGAGAAGGAGAGGAACCGAAATCGAGGAGGAAGCGAGGTCTGGGAGGGAGCGAGCGGCCGAGGGAGGTGGTCGTGCGTCGACAGCTGTTGCTGGCTCGTGGGATGCGTATGCTCGATTTGGTGGCTGCTGCTGTTCCTGTTCAATGCGATGCCTGCGTCGTTCCCTCAGTACGTGACGGAGGCGATCACCGGCCCGTTGCCGGACCCGCCCGGGGTCAAGCTGAGGAAGGAGGGCTTGAAAGCGAGGCACCCCGTGGTTTCGTGCCCGGGATTGTGACGGGCGGGCTCGAGCTGTGGGAAGGGCATCAGTGTGCCGAGGGATTGTTCAGGAAGAGGCTCTGCGGTGGCACGTTCGGTGAATTGTACAAAGGTAAGGTCAGTTTTCGCCATTTTTTTCAGCTGGGTTGATTCGATTGTGTTCGAGTCTTCGAGTCTCGAGCTGTTTTGGGAGATGGTAATGCGGTGGCCTATGAAGGAAGATTAGGTGTCCATGGTATGGTCGATTCATGTTTTATAGTGGGGGTGAGTGTCGAACTGGTTTCGATCATTGAGGTTGATAACTGTGTTTGCCACACGAAATGTTGTGCCGTTATATGCTGGCGCAATTGCTTTTACAGTTTATTGTGGAATATACTTTTTCAATTTTGAGATGACTGTGACGTAAGGGGATAGTGATTCTGAAGCTCAAAATTGGAGGGGTTGGAGCCTTGGAGCAAGCCGGAGCTTTTGAATGTTTTTTTTTCTTTCCTCTTTCAACGAGTTTTTTTTCCTTTGCTTGCTATTTACCTCCCCCTTCCCGAGTTCTTAAGGTCAAATCGACGAAGCTGAAGCAATAGTATCTTTCTTGGCCATGTACCTTTAGAATGTCAGCATCGCGGTCCAATGCATACACTTTTTGTCATGGCGATGGCTTTAGTGCAGGCCACCACAGAATATGCAATATCCAACAGTTCTCCCAAAATGAGCCAAAGTTTTCGCTTCTTTGTTTATCTTTGCTTCAAAGAGCTCCTCTTTCTTTGTTTGGTTTCCAGATCCCCTGGCTTGTGCGAAATTCAGCATTATCAAATTGAGTGTGATAGTAATCGACATCCGGATCTACTTATGAGAGGAATGGAAAGGGCATAGAAGAAGCAGGTCCAGGAAATCCTTGAAACTTGGCATCCTACTCGACTTGATTTTGCATGGGTTTTATATTTGAAACACACTGTTGGGCAGCCAATATATTGTGGAGCAAACGAAAGCTGAAACCATTATTTTTTTCTCGGAATTATTTGCTGGCGTTGCTAAATATTCAGTTATTGCCTGGTTCTTGCCTCAGTGGGAAAATTGCTTTTGAGAAATGATTTGACAGATTTTGATAATGGATTCTTTCATTTTTATATTCGAAAATCTATGATGTACAATTACTGGGGCCATTCTCCTGTGATTTCCCTTTTTATTTGAAAACTTAAGATATCCAGTTTCTTTCACAAACTTGCGTGAAAATCTATCCGTTCAATATCCAAAATCTCATAAAACACTACACAGGTCAATTTCCAAATGTCTTTTGCTTTCTTCAGTGGCAAGTTGACCAGCATTTGCAATGCTTCAAGGTGTTACATGCACATGCTTTTCTGTACAGAATATTGGCGCATTATTTTACACTACACTTTATGTATCCAATGGTTTCTGGTGATGTTAAGTTGATGTTCTACTGGAGCTGTATTGTGTTTTTCTTATTTCCTGCAGGCCTTTATGCTGGGTTGAGCATATGTCACTAGACAATGAATCTGGACTGGATCCTCCTGGCATTAGGGTTAGGCCTGTATCTGGACTGTAGCAGCTGATTATTTTGCCCCTGGATATTTTGTTTGGGCGGGTCTTGATTGCCAATTTGGCTCGAATTGGTTATGAGGAAAAAAACATGTATATGGCAGCATATGATTGGAGATTATCATTTCAAAACACTGAGGTATATTCCTGTTGCTCGATCTTTTATGTGATTCTTATTTAACTGGTTTCAGTCGCTTATATTGAATATCTGAAATCAAATTCATCAGGTCAGAGATCAACTTTGAGCCGGATGAAAAGTAACATTGAACTCATGGTGGCTACTATCGGTTGCGAACAAAGTAGTGTTATTCCACATTCTATGGGTGTCTTGTACTTTCTGCATTTTTGAAGTGGGTTGAGGCACCAGCTCCTATGGGTGGTGGAGGAGGATCAGATTGGTGTGCAAAGCATATCAAGGCAGTCATGAATATTGGAGGACCATTTTTAGGTGTTCCAAAAGCAGTTTCAGGACTTTTTTCAGTTGAAGCAAGAGATATAGCAGTTGCCAGGTCTTCTATGAACCCAGTGTTATATTCTATCTTCTTTCTTTGAAGTAATATCTTTGCTGAAAGTAGCTTTTTTGCCAAATATAGAGGACGGTCTCTTTATTGTCCTGTTTTGATGTGAAAAAGACTGTTGAGTCAGCTATGCTCATTCTATTTTTTAGTGTGAATTTTGAATAAGACACCTTTCCAAGGTTCTGCTAATCAAAGAGATGGTACCTTCTAAAGCTTTTGAGATTACTCACTTCCTCTCATTTTTCCGGCAAAATGCATCGGCATGTGACAGCAGTATCAAAATGTCAAATTGTTTTTCCTCATTAAATGCGTGAGGATAGCAGCACTGTCAAATGGTTAACTGGACAATTGATGATTGTATAAAAGGAAAATAGTATTTCACCTCTTGACTGTGGGGTTAATTGCACTTCACACCCTACTTCAAAATGATTACTTAACCATGTTGTGTTGTCCATAACCCTGTCAACGCTCTCCATTGGGTGTCTATGGCCATGAGTTGAGGGTGTTAGGTGCTAATGTAGGTGTGTAGTGCAAAGCCTCATAAATCAGGAGGGTAAGATGCAATTCCCCTTGATGTTAATGTCTCCATTCCTTAGGTATTGTGCAAAAGGCTACTAACTTTTAAACATCTGTCTTCCTTATCACTTACCTTATGTACCTCAGAATTTATAGCTTCTGGAGTTTTAGCTTCAAAAGTGTTTTCATCCGACCTCCTAGGTTTAATAAATCTTGTGGATACTTGCAATGCTTAGGAATATAATGTGAAAGACTAAAATACCGTGTTGTTCGTTCCTGCTCTGGATCAATTTTCTAGAAATTTAAAGTGGAGGAATATCTTCATTTTGCTAGACAAACTATGTATGGTGGTTATATCAGTTACCTCTGTTCTTAAGAATGAAATCACGTTATTTAGTGTTCAGACATTGATCTTATCTTTTCTTTCTTTCAGAGTGGTACTTTTTCAAATGATTCAAACCATTGCTCTGGATGAAATTGATTTTGCTAATATGTCAATCCAAATTAGATCCAGTTTTCATGTTGATATTGAAGTGTTTGCAATCCTGCCCTATAAGAGCTTTATCGCTGTATTCATGCAGTAGTTTCAAGTTATTATGCCTGAACTACTAATCAAATCAATTTTTGGAACTTTATTATGTTTGGTCCCTTTGTGGGCTTCTTATCAACTCATGTTGTACAGGGCATTTGCACCTGTTGTTTTGGAAAAAGATGTATTCAAATTTCAAACTCTGCAACATATGATGCGAATGACTCGTTCTTGGGATTCAACAATGTCAATGATACCAAAAGGTGGGGACACTATTTGGGGTGGTGTTGATTGGTCACCTGAAGGAGTATTTAACTGCAGCACAAAGAGGTCAAAGAACGTTGACATTACTACTTCAGAACTCAGTGCAGTCAGGGATCTGGAAAATAGAGCGGCTGTAAATTATGGGAGGCTAATATCATTCGGTAAAGATGTAGCTAAAATACATTCTTCCAAGATTGAGAGAACAGATTTTAGGGTATTGTCCTTTGCATTTTTTTTAGTCACTCTGTTTATTGTGAAGTCCCTCACTTCCTCCCACCCCATACCCCCATGCTGTCTCCCCCCACAATTCAGATGTGATATAAAATTGACTGAAGTTTGTCATCTGAAAATCCTGTATTAGAAATTCTAAGAACTTTTTTCAATGTCAAAATGGTGCACTACTTTTTCATAGCTGCCTTTTGAACTGTTAGATTGGGTTCCATGTATGTTAACCAATTTTGCTTGTGCAGGGTGCTGTTAAAGGCACATATCTATCAAATACAAGTGACTGTGACGTGTGGACAGAATATCACGACATGGGAGTGGGAGGTGTGAAAGCTGTTGCAGATTACAAAGTCTATACAGCTAGCTCAATTTTGGATTTGCTTAATTTTGTGGCCCCCAAGCTGATGAAACGTGGAAGTGCTCATTTTTCATATGGAATTGCTGATAATTTAGATGACCCAAAGTATCAGCATTACCGATATTGGTCGAATCCCTTGGAAACAAAGTGAGATGATCCCTCCCTCCCTTCTAGTGTGCGAGTGTGTGTGTAAGAGAGAGAGTGTGTGTGAATCAATGAATCGGGCAACAAATTTACTTTAATGGGGCATTTGCTTACATGTATGGAGTGGGTCACTGTTAGGTGAAAATTTTTCTATTTACTTTTGCCTTATTTCTTTTCTTATGACTCTTATCAGACTCTTGTTTAACACACCGCCATTGAAATTTTTTAACTCATATTCATTGACAAGAGCCATGTATGAACTTATGTTGTAAATATTTCTAAAACTTTAAATACTACTTTTCCCTTTTCAAGTATGTAAGTTCTTATAAACTGCCCAGTCAACTGTGTTTTTGAAGTTTTGAACCGATTATATTACTATGCTTAATCTTTTCTTTTTTGGTGTCAAATACTATACTCAATCTGTTAAAAGAGGGCGGATTGGTTCAATAAAAAAATTCCCAGAAATTCTCCCTTCTAAACGGAAAATTTGAGAGTTATGTAGCAAGCTGTTCTTTTGAGCAATTGTTCTAGCAAAATATTTGGGATGTCACTTCTTCGATTTTCTTCATCATAACTGTTGCTGGATATTTTTTTTAGGAAATTCTTGGAGAATTAGATCTCTGGTGCTGAGTTCTGATGGATGGATGTCTGTTTGTTTTATATATTGCTGGCAAAATCACTATTAAGAATCAGTAATTCACGTCTCATTGCTCATGCTGCTTTCATGCCCTCTACCTTTTCAGATTACCTGATGCTCCAGACATGGAGATATATTCCCTGTACGGAGTTGGAATTCCCACAGAAAGAGCATATGTCTACAAGTTGACTCCTGCTTCAGAGTGCTACATTCCTTTTCAGATAGATACCTCAGCGCATGGTGAAAGTGAGAACTCATGTCTGAAAGATGGTGTATATTCTGCTGATGGAGATGAAACAGTTCCTGTCTTGAGTGCTGGTTACATGTGTGCGAAAGGTTGGCGCGGCAAAACTCGTTTCAATCCATCTGGCATTAACACATACATAAGAGAATATGATCATGCACCACCATCCAATCTCCTAGAGGGTCGAGGTACCCAAAGTGGAGCTCATGTCGATATCATGGGGAACTTTGCACTGATCGAGGATATAATTAAAGTGGCTGCAGGGGCCACTGGACAGGATTTGGGTGGCGATCGAGTTCACTCAGATATCTTCAGATGGTCTGAGAAGATCCAACTGGAGCTCTAGATTCACACGGTGAGTTAAACTTCCTCAGAAGTATGATGATGCTTCATTGATTCACAGGGATACAATTCGTATTTGATTCGTTTTTGGGTCTTCCTGCTTCCTCTGGTAAATAGTCCTTTCATTTCTGAAACTCCCATTGAAATTGCTACTATCTTTTGGCATACAAAGTTCTGAAAATGCAAGGAGAATTCGTTGTAGTTCGTTAGTTCCTTCTAAAAGGAGCATTGCGTTCTGCTTGTTTGCATATTTAGTTCTTCTGCAAGAGCAAAATTATTGTATGTAGGAGAAAAAACACGGCGTGCTCGATCAGTTGGAATATTCTACATCATCCCAGTACTTTTAGGGAGTGTGGAAGGTTTGGAAAGGAAAAGGAAATTGTTAAACTCTGCAAGGAGATGTAAAAGTTCCTTGTTTTGAGTTTTCGTTGCGTTCACTTGGTTTTTCTGACACTCACGGTTCTCCGCAACTTTTCCTCCAGACAAACCCTCGGGCATATTTTCTGTGCTTCAGGAGACACTAGGCAGACGGTTTGCACCAAGAAGTGACCGAGACATGGTCATGTCAATCCGGATTATCTGCTTGCCTAGGCCTGCGGAACTGATCTGAGGAATGTGCTGGTGAAGAGAAGAACATAGTGTTGAAATGTAATTACTTGTCGTTTGGGCTCATATTGGCAATGCCACAAATTATGTGCAATGACTTCATCCAAGCCATTCCAGCCCTACCACTAAATGGTTGCAGTTCCGCAAAATTTTGCATATTCAATTAATTTATTATTGTTTTTCAATCAAAACTGTTAGGCATTAATGTAAATATCTCTCTCTCTCTCTCTCACACACACACACGTTTTTGTCTACAGAATAGGTTGTGCGTGGAAAAGGACCAAAAAAGTCATAAATATATTGCATTCATACAAATTTAGTCTCAATTTGACTAATATAGTCTTAAATATTTTGCATTTGTATCAATTCATTTTATCTGGCCAATTTTGGTAGGAAATTGCTGACTTAGACGTCAGTTGTCATACGTGTCTCGAGTGGTACTGATGTGGACGAATTTTAAATAATTTTTTGAATTTTATTTCGTTTGTTTTTGTCAGCAAGGGTCATGGGTGACCCTCACAATTGGGTGAGGGCTTGACGGTTGGGCTGGCGATGGTTGTCAGTGACTCTCATCGGCCAAAATGAAAAAGAAGAAAATAAAAATATTTAAAAAAATTTATTTACATTTGTCCACATCAGGTTGACCGTTCCACATAGGACGATCAGAATGTGGATAGGTAAATTGAATTAGCATAAATGAAAAGGTTTTAAGATTAAATTGATTATTCAATTAAGAAGGCTTAGAATTGAATGGTTACCAATACAATAAAGTTTGGGATTTTTTTTTTTTGGGGTATTTTTTCCTAGGTTGTGACGAGAAACTGGGCCTTCCGGAAGTTGGCTCAAACTAGCTCTTTTCTAGTCTCCCTCGGAGCAGATGTGACGGGAGTCTGCAGCTCTCTTATGGTTCATATATCGTATCACACAGAAAATACCTCATCAGTACGTGCTTGGACATGAACAATTTGAGTTTGATCAAGTACGCGAGTCGAGCATCTAGCCCTCGTTTTCGCGTCAAATCGGACGTCTCTTTACCCTGCCCTAAGAGTCAGCAATCATGCCAAACATAAACGGAAAGTCCTTTTGATCCATCACCTCCCTTTTAAGCCCACGTTCAAAAAAAATGCGACGTGATTTTCATAATTCGATAATCACGATTTCTGCAAGGCCGCGAAATTTTGGCCATTTTTAAAAACTGACCAGCTAATTTGTATATAAAATTCGATCAATGCTAGGAAGTCTTATTGTCCATCGCTTTCCGTAAACAGAGCGTGTCGGAAGAAATATGAAAAATAATACTTTAGCTTATCGATTCTTATGAACATATTTGAGTACTGGCGAATAATATCCGTGTGATTTCAATTGCGAATTTCCAATGTAAAATATCACTCTAGTCCCACATTAGAAGTATATAAAAAGCCACACAACTAAACATTCATATACTTTTTTCTCATTGTCGTAATCTTGCTATTTGGTAATCTATGAAGTTTTTTGACATTTCCTCTTGAATGCTAAAGTTCATTGCAATCGAGATGACATTTCGAGTGTTCGATGTTTCGTTCGTGCGAAGTCATTTTACTGACTTTATTTTTTTTCTTGCAAAAGCCGAGTTCAATTTCTCCGATTTTTCACTTCTTTGCGATAATTATCTGCGAGATGAAAATCACAAGAGCAAAGTCACGGTCTCTTACGTGGAGCAAACTAACAAAGCCCCTGGAAGTATCAAATAATTTTCTCCCTACAAGCCCCTCAGCCATCGACGCTGCCGCCGCCGCCGCCGCCACTGGTTCCATCACTTGCCCCGCGCCCCGCTTAGCTGACGTAGGTCTGCCTCGGTAAAAGCGCTATGACTGGCGACCCAGCAAAGCTCCATCGCGCCTTTGGTTGCCTCAAGCCCTGCATCTATCTTCCACCGCCTGCCTTCGGCGAGAACTCCTTCGTCAGGGGTCAATGCTAGCCGCTGACCTCTAAGAATTCAGCTGAGGCCTTTTTCCAACCCGACTTGACCCCAAGTCGGCCCGGATCCGAGGTCTAGTCGCGCCCCGAGTCACGGGTCTAGGGCTCCCTTGAGCTCATCATATCTGAGACGTTAGGCTAAAGCGCACCAGCCGAGCTTGGGCTCGACAGTGGCTATGACGAGCCGCGGCGACCGGTGGAGACCAGAGGCGAACACGGTGCTCTACAGCCAATCACTTGTTAGGACGTGAATCATAACCGGAGATTGGGGTGTATTGTTCGCAGCATTATGTAGCCATCATATGGGCTCTCCTCTTCTGATAACTGAAGACAAAAACAAAGGGATCATAGACATATTGTGTCATTTTCCAATTCTGCAAGCACCACCAAACGATGAAAAATGGATGCCTCATCCGTTCGTGCTTGCACATGAATTGGTCAAGTTCGATCAAGTGCGTAGGTTGGGCATCGAGCCCTAATTTTTGCGTCGAAGCGGACATCACGGACCTCAGCCAAGAGTCGCAATCATGCCAAACATTAGCTAAAGTCCTTTGATCCGGCACCTCCTTTTAAGCTTTGTTTGTTTCGACAAAAATAAATGATTTGAAAAGCATTTTTCAAAAAATAATCGCTTATAACGCTTACAAAAATAACTGGATGAAAGATATTCTTATTATTTATAAAAATATTTAGATATAAATCATTATCGAGCGATGAGAATTTTTTTATTGGCTAATTATTTTTAGCGATAAAAATAATTATTTTTTTTTTGTTTGTTGACATTCATTAATAAATAAAACACACAAAAAGAAGATGTAAAATAGGAAATTATCCTCCTATAAACACAAGAAAAAGCTTTAGCAGGCCAAAAGGAAGAAGCGAAAACAAAATAAAGAGACAGACAAATGTATTTTGCAATTAAATTTTCCCAACTTCCACCGAGTCGAAGTGCAAAGCACCAGGCAACGTGGACAAAACGCAAACTACCACTTACGGATTTCCGAATAGCCTCCTCGCGCGCCGTGATTTCCACAATGCAATTATCACGATTTCTCACGCAACGAAGCTTGGCCACTTGTATTAGTGTGGAAACCGAAGCAAAGGACTCGAAGCTGCAATCAGATTGAACTGAGCTGAAAATTTCTTGCATTTTTTTTCGATTCATTTTCGAGTTCAAATAATTAAAATATAACATTCTTTTTTTTTCATTCACTATTCCGATCCATTTAATTAAATAGAATTAAAAACTCCTAAAATACTTTTTTTTTCTTTTTCTTTTTTTTTCTTCTTTTCTTCTTTCTCTTTCTCTTTTTTGGGGGGCCGAAGGGCGGTGGGGGTTTGTTCCCCCAACCCTAGGCCTAGGGGCATCGACAACTCGCGGGCTGGGCCATTGGCCCCTTAGCCCCAAAAAAGGAAAAAGTAAAAGAAAAAAATAAAATAAAACATTGAAAACCAACTGATTATTTTGTTCAGAGTTCATATGCAATTCAGGACGAGATTCGGTTAAGTTCAGGTTGTATTGTTCGGTTCGATTTGGTTTCTGAAAATGGATAACGTGTACATGTATTTATGTTTTAGAAAGATTCGATGAGGAGACTCTTACCTTTCATTTAATTGATTTCGTGGGTTCCAAGAGGATATGTTTTTTATTTATGTGGAACCATCGCTTTCAGTGGACACGCCTGTTTAGGTTTAATTTATTTATTTTTTCCTGGGTGCATGTTGGTTGGATTGGATATCCTTCTTTCAGTAATATTCTCCACCAAATGGAAAATAATACTCTAAATTTTTTCGAAATTTATGTATTATTTTCCACATTGTGGTGGAGATATATTTCCTGGAAAAAGAGGGATATCCAATCCAACCACATGGCACACCAGAAAAATAAATAAATAAAACCTAACATGCTTTGTCCACTGAAAGCGATGGTCCACATAAATAAAAAAAAATATCCTCTTTGGAACCCACGAAATCAATTTAATTGAAAGGTAAGAAGTCTCCTCATCGAATCTTCTAAATACATCAATCATGTACACGTATCATTTTAGAAACAAATCGAACCGAGGGGGGGAGGGAGCACCATACAAGCCTGACTAACGAATCTCGTCCTGAATTGGCTATGACCTGACCAAATAATCAGTTGGTTTTCAATTTTATTTTTATTTTTTTCTTTTACTTTTTTTCCTTTTTTGGGGCTAAGGGCCAATGGCCCATGCCGCGATCCCTCGCCTAGGTTGGGGGGACAACCCTCCACCGCCCTCGCCCCCCAAAAATAAAAAAAAAAAAAGAGAAAGAGAAAAGAAAAGAAAAGAAGAAATAAAGACAAAAGAAAAAAAGTTATTTTAGAGGTTTTTATTCTATTTAAAATTAAAGCTGATCGTAATAAGGACTGAAAAAAAAAAGAATTTATCTTTATTAATTATTTGAAATCGAAAAATGATCGAATAAAAAATGCCAGAATTTTCGCTCCAGTTTCAATCTGATTTGCCGTTCGATTCAATTTCCGATTCGGTTTCCACACTACCAGACAAGTGCAGCTTCGTGGTCGTTGCGATCGTGATTATTTAATTTGTTGGAAATCACGTCGCGCGAGAGGTATTTCGAATCCTTAAGTTGGTCTCTTTGTCGTTTTGTCCACGTGCCTGGTGCTTTGGCACTTCGACTCGGTGGAAGTTGGGAAAATTAATTTGCAAAATACATTTGTCCTGTCTCTTTTATTTTGTTTGTTCGGCTGGTCTGACCTTTTTTGGCCTGCTAAAGCTTTTTCTTTTTGTTATAGGAGGATAAATTTCCTATTTTACATCTTCTTTGTTGTGTGTTTTATTTATTATGATGTCAACAAAAAAATAATTATTTTTATCGCTAAAAATAATTAGCCAATAAAAAAATTCTCATCGCTCGATAATGATTTATATCTAAATATTTTTATAAATAATAAGAATATCTTTCATCCAGTTATTTTTGTAAGCGTTATAAGCGATTATTTTTTGAAAAATGCTTTTCAAATCATTTATTTTTGTCGAAACAAACAAAGCTTAAAAGGAGGTGCCGGATCAAAGGACTTTAGCTAATGTTTGGCATGATTGCGACTCTTGGCTGAGGTCCGTGATTGTCCGCTTCGACGCAAAAATTAGGGCTCGATGCCCAACCTACGCACTTGATCGAACTTGACCAATTCATGTGCAAGCACGAACGGATGAGGCATCCATTTTTCATCGTTTGGTGGTGCTTGCAGAATTGGAAAATGACACAATATGTCTATGATCCCTTTGTTTTTGTCTTCAGTTATCAGAAGAGGAGAGCCCATATGATGGCTACATAATGCTGCGAACAATACACCCCAATCTCCGGTTATGATTCACGTCCTAACAAGTGATTGGCTGTAGAGCACCGTGTTCGCCTCTGGTCTCCACCGGTCGCCGCGGCTCGTCATAGCCACTGTCGAGCCCAAGCTCGGCTGGTGCGCTTTAGCCTAACGTCTCAGATATGATGAGCTCAAGGGAGCCCTAGACCCGTGACTCGGGGCGCGACTAGACCTCGGATCCGGGCCGACTTGGGGTCAAGTCGGGTTGGAAAAAGGCCTCAGCTGAATTCTTAGAGGTCAGCGGCTAGCATTGACCCCTGACGAAGGAGTTCTCGCCGAAGGCAGGCGGTGGAAGATAGATGCAGGGCTTGAGGCAACCAAAGGCGCGATGGAGCTTTGCTGGGTCGCCAGTCATAGCGCTTTTACCGAGGCAGACCTACGTCAGCTAAGCGGGGCGCGGGGCAAGTGATGGAACCAGTGGCGGCGGCGGCGGCGGCAGCGTCGATGGCTGAGGGGCTTGTAGGGAGAAAATTATTTGATACTTCCAGGGGCTTTGTTAGTTTGCTCCACGTAAGAGACCGTGACTTTGCTCTTGTGATTTTCATCTCGCAGATAATTATCGCAAAGAAGTGAAAAATCGGAGAAATTGAACTCGGCTTTTGCAAGAAAAAAAATAAAGTCAGTAAAATGACTTCGCACGAACGAAACATCGAACACTCGAAATGTCATCTCGATTGCAATGAACTTTAGCATTCAAGAGGAAATGTCAAAAAACTTCATAGATTACCAAATAGCAAGATTACGACAATGAGAAAAAAGTATATGAATGTTTAGTTGTGTGGCTTTTTATATACTTCTAATGTGGGACTAGAGTGATATTTTACATTGGAAATTCGCAATTGAAATCACACGGATATTATTCGCCAGTACTCAAATATGTTCATAAGAATCGATAAGCTAAAGTATTATTTTTCATATTTCTTCCGACACGCTCTGTTTACGGAAAGCGATGGACAATAAGACTTCCTAGCATTGATCGAATTTTATATACAAATTAGCTGGTCAGTTTTTAAAAATGGCCAAAATTTCGCGGCCTTGCAGAAATCGTGATTATCGAATTATGAAAATCACGTCGCATTTTTTTGAACGTGGGCTTAAAAGGGAGGTGATGGATCAAAAGGACTTTCCGTTTATGTTTGGCATGATTGCTGACTCTTAGGGCAGGGTAAAGAGACGTCCGATTTGACGCGAAAACGAGGGCTAGATGCTCGACTCGCGTACTTGATCAAACTCAAATTGTTCATGTCCAAGCACGTACTGATGAGGTATTTTCTGTGTGATACGATATATGAACCATAAGAGAGCTGCAGACTCCCGTCACATCTGCTCCGAGGGAGACTAGAAAAGAGCTAGTTTGAGCCAACTTCCGGAAGGCCCAGTTTCTCGTCACAACCTAGGAAAAAATACCCCCAAAAAAAAAAATCCCAAACTTTATTGTATTGGTAACCATTCAATTCTAAGCCTTCTTAATTGAATAATCAATTTAATCTTAAAACCTTTTCATTTATGCTAATTCAATTTACCTATCCACATTCTGATCGTCCTATGTGGAACGGTCAACCTGATGTGGACAAATGTAAATAAATTTTTTTAAATATTTTTATTTTCTTCTTTTTCATTTTGGCCGATGAGAGTCACTGACAACCATCGCCAGCCCAACCGTCAAGCCCTCACCCAATTGTGAGGGTCACCCATGACCCTTGCTGACAAAAACAAACGAAATAAAATTCAAAAAATTATTTAAAATTCGTCCACATCAGTACCACTCGAGACACGTATGACAACTGACGTCTAAGTCAGCAATTTCCTACCAAAATTGGCCAGATAAAATGAATTGATACAAATGCAAAATATTTAAGACTATATTAGTCAAATTGAGACTAAATTTGTATGAATGCAATATATTTATGACTTTTTGGTCCTTTTCCACGCACAACCTATTCTGTAGACAAAAACGTGTGTGTGTGTGAGAGAGAGAGAGAGAGATATTTACATTAATGCCTAACAGTTTTGATTGAAAAACAATAATAAATTAATTGAATATGCAAAATTTTGCGGAACTGCAACCAATTTAGTGGTAGGGCTGGAATGGCTTGGATGAAGTCATTGCACATAATTTGTGGCATTGCCAATATGAGCCCAAACGACAAGTAATTACATTTCAACACTATGTTCTTCTCTTCACCAGCACATTCCTCAGATCAGTTCCGCAGGCCTAGGCAAGCAGATAATCCGGATTGACATGACCATGTCTCGGTCACTTCTTGGTGCAAACCGTCTGCCTAGTGTCTCCTGAAGCACAGAAAATATGCCCGAGGGTTTGTCTGGAGGAAAAGTTGCGGAGAACCGTGAGTGTCAGAAAAACCAAGTGAACGCAACGAAAACTCAAAACAAGGAACTTTTACATCTCCTTGCAGAGTTTAACAATTTCCTTTTCCTTTCCAAACCTTCCACACTCCCTAAAAGTACTGGGATGATGTAGAATATTCCAACTGATCGAGCACGCCGTGTTTTTTCTCCTACATACAATAATTTTGCTCTTGCAGAAGAACTAAATATGCAAACAAGCAGAACGCAATGCTCCTTTTAGAAGGAACTAACGAACTACAACGAATTCTCCTTGCATTTTCAGAACTTTGTATGCCAAAAGATAGTAGCAATTTCAATGGGAGTTTCAGAAATGAAAGGACTATTTACCAGAGGAAGCAGGAAGACCCAAAAACGAATCAAATACGAATTGTATCCCTGTGAATCAATGAAGCATCATCATACTTCTGAGGAAGTTTAACTCACCGTGTGAATCTAGAGCTCCAGTTGGATCTTCTCAGACCATCTGAAGATATCTGAGTGAACTCGATCGCCACCCAAATCCTGTCCAGTGGCCCCTGCAGCCACTTTAATTATATCCTCGATCAGTGCAAAGTTCCCCATGATATCGACATGAGCTCCACTTTGGGTACCTCGACCCTCTAGGAGATTGGATGGTGGTGCATGATCATATTCTCTTATGTATGTGTTAATGCCAGATGGATTGAAACGAGTTTTGCCGCGCCAACCTTTCGCACACATGTAACCAGCACTCAAGACAGGAACTGTTTCATCTCCATCAGCAGAATATACACCATCTTTCAGACATGAGTTCTCACTTTCACCATGCGCTGAGGTATCTATCTGAAAAGGAATGTAGCACTCTGAAGCAGGAGTCAACTTGTAGACATATGCTCTTTCTGTGGGAATTCCAACTCCGTACAGGGAATATATCTCCATGTCTGGAGCATCAGGTAATCTGAAAAGGTAGAGGGCATGAAAGCAGCATGAGCAATGAGACGTGAATTACTGATTCTTAATAGTGATTTTGCCAGCAATATATAAAACAAACAGACATCCATCCATCAGAACTCAGCACCAGAGATCTAATTCTCCAAGAATTTCCTAAAAAAATATCCAGCAACAGTTATGATGAAGAAAATCGAAGAAGTGACATCCCAAATATTTTGCTAGAACAATTGCTCAAAAGAACAGCTTGCTACATAACTCTCAAATTTTCCGTTTAGAAGGGAGAATTTCTGGGAATTTTTTTATTGAACCAATCCGCCCTCTTTTAACAGATTGAGTATAGTATTTGACACCAAAAAAGAAAAGATTAAGCATAGTAATATAATCGGTTCAAAACTTCAAAAACACAGTTGACTGGGCAGTTTATAAGAACTTACATACTTGAAAAGGGAAAAGTAGTATTTAAAGTTTTAGAAATATTTACAACATAAGTTCATACATGGCTCTTGTCAATGAATATGAGTTAAAAAATTTCAATGGCGGTGTGTTAAACAAGAGTCTGATAAGAGTCATAAGAAAAGAAATAAGGCAAAAGTAAATAGAAAAATTTTCACCTAACAGTGACCCACTCCATACATGTAAGCAAATGCCCCATTAAAGTAAATTTGTTGCCCGATTCATTGATTCACACACACTCTCTCTCTTACACACACACTCGCACACTAGAAGGGAGGGAGGGATCATCTCACTTTGTTTCCAAGGGATTCGACCAATATCGGTAATGCTGATACTTTGGGTCATCTAAATTATCAGCAATTCCATATGAAAAATGAGCACTTCCACGTTTCATCAGCTTGGGGGCCACAAAATTAAGCAAATCCAAAATTGAGCTAGCTGTATAGACTTTGTAATCTGCAACAGCTTTCACACCTCCCACTCCCATGTCGTGATATTCTGTCCACACGTCACAGTCACTTGTATTTGATAGATATGTGCCTTTAACAGCACCCTGCACAAGCAAAATTGGTTAACATACATGGAACCCAATCTAACAGTTCAAAAGGCAGCTATGAAAAAGTAGTGCACCATTTTGACATTGAAAAAAGTTCTTAGAATTTCTAATACAGGATTTTCAGATGACAAACTTCAGTCAATTTTATATCACATCTGAATTGTGGGGGGAGACAGCATGGGGGTATGGGGTGGGAGGAAGTGAGGGACTTCACAATAAACAGAGTGACTAAAAAAAATGCAAAGGACAATACCCTAAAATCTGTTCTCTCAATCTTGGAAGAATGTATTTTAGCTACATCTTTACCGAATGATATTAGCCTCCCATAATTTACAGCCGCTCTATTTTCCAGATCCCTGACTGCACTGAGTTCTGAAGTAGTAATGTCAACGTTCTTTGACCTCTTTGTGCTGCAGTTAAATACTCCTTCAGGTGACCAATCAACACCACCCCAAATAGTGTCCCCACCTTTTGGTATCATTGACATTGTTGAATCCCAAGAACGAGTCATTCGCATCATATGTTGCAGAGTTTGAAATTTGAATACATCTTTTTCCAAAACAAAAGGTGCAAATGCCCTGTACAACATGAGTTGATAAGAAGCCCACAAAGGGACCGAACATAATAAGTTCCAAAAATTGATTTGATTTAGTAGTTCAGGGCATAATAAACTTGAAACTACTGCATGAATACCAGCGATAAAGCATCTATAGTGCAGGATTGCAAACACTTCAATATCAACATGATAATACTGGATCTAATTTGGATTGACATTATTAGCAAAATCAATTTCATCCAGAGCAATGGTTTGAATCATTTGAATAAAGTATTACTCTGAAAGAAAGAAAATATATAAGATCAATGTCTGAACACTAAATAACGTCGATTTCATTCTTAAGAACAGAGGTAATCTGATATAACCACCATACATAGTTTGTCTAGCAAAATGAAGATATTCCTCCACTTTAAATTTCTAGAAAATTGATCCAGAGCAGGCACGAACAACACGGTATTTAGTCTTTCACATTATATTCCTAAGGCATTTGCAAGTATCCACAAGACTTATTAAACATAGGAGGTCGGATGAAAAACACTTTTGAAGCTAAAACTCCAAGGCTATAATTCTGAGGTACATAAGGTTAAGTGATAAGGAAGACAGATGTTTAAAGTTAGTAGCCTTTTGCACAATACCTAAGAATGAGACATTAACATCAAGGGGAATTGCATCTTACCCTCCTGATTTATGAGGCTGTTGCACTACACACCTACATTAGCACCTAACACCCTTAACTCATGGCCATAGACCCCAATGGAGAGCGTTGACTAGGGTTATGGACACACAACAATGGTTAAGTAATCATTTTGAAGTAGGGTGTGAAGTGCAATTAACCCACAGTTCAGAGGTGAAATACTATTTTCCTTTTAACAATTCATCAATGTCCAGTTAACCATTTGACAGTGCTGCTATCCTCACATTTAATGAGGGAAAACATTTGACATTTTGATACTGGCTGTCACATGCCGATGCATTTTGCCGGAAAAATGAGAGGAAGTGAGTAATCTCAAGCTTTAGAAGGTACCATCTCTTTGATTATCAGAACCTTGAAAAGGTGTCTTATTCAAAATTCACACTAAAAAATTAGAAATGAGCATAGCTGACTCAACAGTCTTTTTCACATCAAAACAGGACAATAAAGAAGACCGTCTCTATATTTGGTGCAAATAGCTGAATTTCAGCTAATAGATTGTTAACTTCTAAGTAAGAGATAGTTAGAAAAATAAAAAAATACACTGGATTCATAGAAGAAGCGCTGTGGCTCAACTTGCTTGATAGTCTCTTGCTTCAACTGAAAAAATTCCTGTGAAACTGCTTTTGGATACACCTAAAAAATGTCTCCAATATCATGACTGCGCTTGATATGGCTTGCACACACATAATCTGTATCCTCCTCCACACCCATAGGAGGGCTGGTGGGGCCTCACCTGCACTTGCTAGAAATGGCTAGAGTTACGACACTCGTCGATGAGAATGTGGAATAACATCTGTACTTTGTGTCTCACCGCTAGAGGCGCACCATGAGTTCAATGTTACTTTTTGCATCCGCTTCCTAAGTTTGATCTCTGAACTGCTGGATGATTTGATTGTCTAGAGAATTCAATATAAGGCGACTGAACCGAGTAAATAAGAATCACACAAAATAGATCGAGCAACAGCATGATACCTCAGTGTTTTGAATGATTAATCTCCAAATCATATGCTGGGCTCATATACTTATGATTTTTTTTGGGGAGAATAAACGCGAATTCGAGCTCAAAAGTGGCTAATCAGATCCGCCCAACTAAATATCGCAGGGGCAAATATTGCAGGCTGCTGACAAGTACAGGATACAGGCCTAACCGCTTATGGGCAGCAGGATCCTGAGTGCTTCATATTCATTGTCTAGTGACCTATGCTGCAATCCTCTAGCCTATAACAAGGTCCTGCGTAATTTAAGAAAAAACCCAATACGGCTCGCAGTAGAAAGCTCAACTTAACTCACCAGACCACCATTGGATAGCTCAACAAGTGTAGTGTAAAATAATGGCGGCAGGTCAATATTCTGTACAGGAAGATTAGCATGTGGCAATGTAAGCACCTTGAGCATTGGCAAATGGCGCGGTCTGAGCAGTTGCCACTGAAGAAGACGCTAAATAGCTAATTTAGGAATTGACGGGCCTGTTTGGTTAGGTGTTTTATGAGATTTTGGATATATGAAGGATAGAGATTTGCACGGCAAGTTTGTGAAAGAAACACTATGATATTATCTAA
>JAGVVM010010055.1:0-27901 GCA_019149425.1 Psidium friedrichsthalianum | reverse complement strand
CGGCATACTTTTAAAATAATGAACTCAGGCTCTGATATCATGATAAGAAAGAAAGATAAAGACATAATAATATTTGTTCTCTTCATCAATGGTGTGTGAAATAATGTACAAAAAAAGCCTTTGTATAGGCTTGGAAGGGGGAAAGAGCT
This sequence comes from Psidium friedrichsthalianum, assembly GCA_019149425.1. Taxonomy (NCBI): domain Eukaryota; kingdom Viridiplantae; phylum Streptophyta; class Magnoliopsida; order Myrtales; family Myrtaceae; genus Psidium; species Psidium friedrichsthalianum. Next base: position 27,752 of record JAGVVM010010055.1, on the reverse strand, counting down.
TAGTGCTCTTCCTATATGGGATCAATGGGAAAGAAGAAAAGCCTACAAGCCTATACATTCTAACAATTCTAATACGAAGAGAGATGACGTTGAGTTTGGAGCTTAGGGTTCAAAGGCCTTCAATTTGGGAAGAAGGAGACGATATTCAAGCGACGACCATGAGTTTGGGGCTTAGGGTTCAGTCATGTTCTTAGCTTGGGAAAGGATATGACGTTCTCAACTGAGAAGGAGACATCGTTCGGTTGAACAAAGTACATTTGCCATGTATGAGAGAGAAACGATTAAAAGAAGCCATTTCATCATCTTTTGTTAGGTAAGTTGGACTGAGTTAATGGAAGAATTCGATTTAATAACTTGACAAGTTTTGAGACTTTCAGTGTACTTATTCTTTAATTTTTTAAATCGGCTAGAAGAAAATGGGGAAGATCAAGGGCACTTGCAAAATCTCTAAATTATATGTAAGATGATTGGACACGTGATGACCGGTAGGGTCATATAATAATAATAACGATAAATTTGGAATAAAATAAATGCAAATCAGATCGTTTTCTTTTACCTTGGAAAAAAAAAATTGGCTAGTGAAGATGGAATATCTCTTCAGGTACAAAAAACTTATTGTTTGTATTTCACCGGAACAATGGGGAAGATCTCTTCTTTTGGGCTTCTCTAGCTCCCTTCGTATCATTTAAATGAAAGCAATGAAAACAACAAGAACAAAGTCTTCTTAGTTCATAAGTTTCGTTTCCAAACCAAGTTGCCTTAGTTTCGTTGGAGAATTGTCTTCGCGACGGTGCCAAATAGTGCTTTCATTCTCAAACATTCGAGATATTTCCTTATACCAAACATCCTACAATGTCGGGCCGGCCCTCGTTCTCATGTCTTTGTGCAGTCACCGGTCCCCTTGCCATCGCGTACTTGTAATTGCCTCTCTCTCTCTCTCTCTCCTCATGAGGCTGCGCGGCTTGCGACGGCCGTGGATGGTTGGGCATCGCCGGAACATGTAAAAGAAAAGAAAAAATAGAGAATGGAGGATTCATTGCATGAATCCAATGATGAGCTCGAGAAGGTAACTTTAAGACGTAAAATTACCACTAGAAATCTTAGAGGATTCCAATTGGTCTCCGTCTGCACGCGGTCACTGACAAAAGGAGATTGACTGACACTTCCAATGGACGACCAAATCCGAACCCTCCTTACTTCCATGTTCACTAGTTCTTCTCCAACGATCTGGTTCCTCTCCATCTCCTTCCTAGTCCGAATCCGAAACTGGAAGTCACTCAGACAGGAAACGAAAGAAAGAACAAGTAACTGCGCGCACGGTTATTCCCTCCCAAGATCAATCCAAACGAGCTGATACGATCATGCATGTTTGAGGAAGAAGCCATACGGTCCTATCGACATGGAAGTGGAGGAATATGTTTTTGAACTTTTTTTTGCAGAGAAGCCTGCTGTGAACATTTGATGTTTGGGGGATGATGAGTTGGAGTGTTAACGATCACAAACATCTATTTGTACCGGGAGTCTTTCAAATCATCGTCTCTACCGTGACTGTGCCTTGCCATTTCGGTTCCCGACCAGCGCGGGAATCAAGCTCTGCAGCCTCTTCATTTTCTTTTATTGCACGACTCGTCGTTTGGCTGATAACAAGTCACACCGAGTTCCATCTCTTTTGGTAGCATCGATATTGACACTCGATACGACACTTTGATATGTTATTTAAAAGAATTCCTACACATTGGATATTAAATACATATTTCGTATAAAAATATCGTGAGTTTCTTCATTTTCTTCTGTTAAGAATTTATGATTAGTTTTTTTTCTGACTGGATATATTAATTTTAATATGGCTGAATATATGACTTTTTTTTTTATCGGAGCTGGGTATATGACTTAAATATATATTTTTAATAAATTTACATTTTGATCCACAATTTATTGAAAATACTTAAAATTGACTATGTACATGTCAAAATAATGTGTCGAGATGTTAGACTCGCGTGTCGCTGGCATGTCTGGAGCTCTGACCATCTTCATCTCATGTTGAAAAATATCGACCACGACATGGGAACTCTTGAAGAGTGTCGGTGCCTCATAAAATTTTTTCATGAAAGAAACGATCCACAACCATGCACCATATGCACTATCCCGACAATTCCAGAGGACCAGAGGACTAACGTGCGCGAGAATGATGTTAGAATGAATAAAAAAGGGTGGATGACTAGAACAAGAATAACTTAGCATAAAGCAAATCCGAGAATACACAAAACATTTAAGTCTGTGACGATCAAATTCGACGATATCTGAACCGTACTCAATTTTGACCCTTTTCAAATTCGCTAATCTCATGCTGCAAATGGATTGTACGCTCGGGATGTGCCAAAATTAGAGTTCACATTCCCCAAATCGGAAATCCCGACGACGTTTGGCCAGCCATGTCATCGTCACTAGAGGCACACACCCTTCGTGAGTGCAGTCCCTTCGTTAAATAACGGGCTTGCAATACAAAACGCAGCTCATATTTAGTAAAATTGAACAAACCAAGTTCTCTTCAACTTTGCAAGCATGAATAATTTTCTGCAATTGATCTTGGGTGAACGTGGAAACTAGTTTGGCCATTCGTCTACTCGACAGCCACCAATGAGAATGTTCACGATGTGGCTCCATAAACTCTTCAAGATTATGCCGCTCTCATCTCTCGATTTAGATTTTGCTCTAGATCCAGGAATTTTGCTCTCCTGAACTAGATCTAGATCTAGATCCGTGAGTTTCTTTCGAGGATTTGATCTATAACTTTTTCAACAAATTGATGTTGGTGTTATTGCTCAGCGATGGTGATGGAGACGTCAAACCTAGTCGCACACCGCAAGTCATTGCATTTGGCGTGGGAGATCTCAATATATGCTCATCACTAAACCTGGCGATTGGTCGCCGAGATTTTATGGTGACAGATCTACCATTAAAGAATGAGAATGTGCTTCTAGTTGTAGAAAATGCTCTGTTATTTGATTTTTCGGCAGTTATTTAGAAACTTGAAAGCATTCTATATATCTCTCAAATTTTGTCCTGATTAATGAATAGAATCTTTCTTCGATCAAAAAGGAAAAAAAATAAAAAAAATCAAGTTCTCAGATGAAACTTGGCTTCAATGCATCCACAGAACAGCTTCTGCTTGATCGCATATTTACATACACGGCCCTCTCTCTCAGCTTTGAACATCTACATGAATCCAACTCGAATCATTTCCTTTTTCTTTCTTTTTTTTTTTTTTGGGCCAGTGGAAATCAGACTCGATTTCGAAAGGCAAGAACAAGTAAAATCCGTAGAGCCAAAACTTGGACAAATCAAGAGTTTGGAGCTTTCCATGGGGCCATAGTGGCCCAGATCAGATCCGAGCCTCGGAGATACGAGACTTTAGCGAGACTCACAATATATAAAGGGCCCTGGAGGATCTCTGATCATTCATATAACAAATCTCCTACCATTATAGTATAGACAGAAAAATGGTCCGAAAAGTTTCAAACCTATTACGTTTTTATCAATTTAGTCTTAATCATTTTAATTTTGCCAATTGAGTCCCAAACATTCTCACGTTTTGTCAATTGAGTCTATCCGTCCAATTTTGACCCGAAATCTTGACTCGGATGCCTGCCGCCCTAGGTGGCACCAATGGCTCTGATGTGTACAAAATTTAATTATGTTTTTGCCTCTTTTTTTTTTTATGATTTTTATGATTTTTGCCCGATCTGGCGAAGGGTTGCCTTCGCCAAGCCAATGAGGGCTGTCCTTGCCAACCCAAGCCCGAGCATCTCTCACCCGAGGCTAGCTAGGGCGGCCCGCGTCTGTGGCTAGCAAAGAGAAGAGGAAAGAAAAAAAAAGAACATAAAAATAAATCAAAGAATTTTGTCGAATTTTGTTCGGCGTAAGACGATCGGCGCCAATGTCAGGGATTGTGAGTCAAATTTGGCCGGATGAACTCAATTGGCAAAATATGAAAAGAGTTGAGATTCGATTAATAAAATTAAAAAAAAATTTATGACTAAATAGACGAAAATGCAATAGGTTCATTAACCTTTTTTGGACAATTTTCCCCTATTACGCACACATACTTCATCTGTGAAATCCCTGTCTCGACCGTCCTACCGAAGAAAGACCCGCATCCATCTCCAGCGTAGCACGCGTACGTAGCGGCGCACAAATACAATTGTAAGTGGAGCTTTTCCAATCGAGAACGACGTTTGGTGATGCTAATTGCTAAATGACAGGCGTTTGCCTTCATGTGTTAATGCCTCGTGCCTTTCGTTCGTAAGCTACATGTCCAACATAAATTTCAACTGCCCTCGCAGAGATGGGATCGAGAGAGGCGCCCCCACATTTTTAGTGCGACCGACCTGCCGACCGAACCCTACTTAAGGCACAATCCCCTTTGCGGGTCTTTGTCCGAACAGAAGCGTAAACAAGATCAGAAACAGATGACCTAACGCTAACGGCACCAGATCAAGTCCCACGTGTTGTGAGGAGGCACGGGGCTTCTTCGTCTCTACGCCATTGCAATTTTGCTTTCCCCAAGTGTCACTTTGAATGGCAAATTCTGGTCGACGCTTTGCACGCGTGTGTTCGCCATGGCGTTCTCCCGTTGGATGCGTTTCGTGTTTGGTGTATGACCGACTGGGGGGTGGAGTTTAGATAGATAATGAAAGTTGACGAAGGTCCCTTTCGTTCAACTAATCTATGTGCATGAAGGGCAGAGCTTAAGCCAAACTAGACAACGCCAAGAGAAACACACAGCGTACGTTAGGGTTTGGCCCTTTACTTGGAAGCGTTGCCCGAGATAGAGACCTCCTTTATCCTTCCTTTTGTATAGTGATCATGATCGTTTCCTCTTGCGCATTTAGAGATCATATTGTTTGTCGTTATAATTAGGGTTCTTGTTAAGGAAAAGTACCAAAAATATCTTAAACCTATTACATTGGTACTAATTCAATCTTAAACATTTCTATTGCACTAAATTAGTCCTAAACATTTTCATATCGGTACCAACTCGATCCATCTTGTCAATTTTGACCGGAAATCGTTGACATGGACGCTGGTTGTCTGACGTGGCACGGTTAGCGCTGAAGTTGAGATTTTAAAAATATTATTTATTGATTTCCTTTTTGATTTCTTTTTTTCTTCCCATTTCAGTTTGATTTCTTCTTCTTCTTCTTGCTAGTGGCCATCAAGGGTCGCCTTCGCTAGGTTGCAACTAGGCAAGGGTGAGCGTCGACGAGGTTCAATGCCAACAAGACGGCCTCGCTAGGCGTCGTATGGGTGAGGGCAAGGTTCAGTGACACGATGTTGACTCTTGCCTTCCCAAGTTAGGGCGAGGCTTACCGGACCTTGCCCTTGTCTAGGCGCCCTCATCGAGGCGATACTCAGCAAGGCTGCCTTGGCTTGGCCAGATCTGACGAGGGGTGCTTCATCGGTGCTCGCCCTTGCCTGACACTGGCGGAGGTAGAGAAAGAGGGAAAAAAGAAGAGAAAAATATTTAAAAAATAATAAACAAATAAAGAACAATATTCAAAAGATATTAAAATATTATTATAAATTGTCCATGTTAGCACCAGCAGAGTCACGTAAGACCATTGGCGTTCATGTTAGCGATTTTCAGTCAATATAATTGAATTGACAAAAGGTGAAAAGGTTTAAGATTGAATTACTTAAAATATTTAAAATTGAATCGGCAAAATTGATAAGGCCAAGAGAAACAACGGCGTACGTCAAGGTTTGGCCCTTTACTTGGAGCGTCGACCGTGATGGAGACCTCTTAGGCATGATCGTTTATCCTTTTGTATTGTGGTCATGATCGTCTCCTCTTAGGCATTTAGAGATTAGATTCTTTATCGTTTCGATTATGGTTCTTGTTGCAAAGCAAGTTTCTGCATGCTTACCCTGCAATTTTGTTAAAAACAGATGCGAGATGAGACCCGTGGATTAGTGCCCTTAAGAAGATTTTGGGTTTGCCTTAAACTAGGCTATAAGATTAGCGAGTGCATTTAAGATGCCAAATAAAGAGGGGGAGAACAAGTAAGTTTTCCCCTTTTCGCCATCAGTCAAGTCTGATAGTCGAATTGATAAAGGGAATAGAGATGATGATAGAGATCATAATGCTTTCTATTTGCGTTATAGCCGTCAGCTTTGACCATATATACATAGCGATAGCGCCATACTAATAGACACAAAATACTACATTTAAATAAGGTTTTTTCCATGATGAATGTCACTTATTTCAAATTATTATATTGTTGTATATAAAGCAATACGACATGCTTGCAAGTAGATCCTGTCTAAGCCCTATCATAATCTGCTATATCGTTTTACAAATCTATATTCTATGTTAGTCATAATACACCCGATATCATTCTGTCATGCAATCGCCACTATCTTTAGAATTTTTCACGAAATTTGTCAGCCGTAGCACTGCTAATTGCTAAAATTGATATCGAGTTGCCGCTAAATGGACGAGTACGGCCGACGATTAGTTTACCAACTACCGACACTTGCCTAAATAAACAAGCGAGAGAAGTCATAATTCTAATAGAAGGAATATGGACGCAATTGATCTATGAAGTTTGGCCTAATATGTAATGTAGACCATAAATTTTAATTTATTCAATGTAATTCATGAACTTTTAGCATATGTTTAATTTGGTTCTTAAATTATATGACCGTGTCCAAATATGTCATTCCATTAATTTAAGTTCAAGGATAAATATTAAATATTTTTTTATAATTCATGAATTAAATTGAATAGGTAAAAAAAAATTTCAGAATCATATTAAATAAATTAAAATTTAAGGATCATATTACGCATTGAATCAAAATTCGAAAATTATTAACGTCATCTTCCCAAGTATCAAGGAGTCATCACACATACAGTCGTACGATTGCCTCTTTCGTGTGCGTGTGTGTACACAGACGAAAGCTTACTCGTTAAGAGGGTTAGTTTACGAAGAAAGGGAGGGAGGCCCAAATAAAGATGAAGCCTTTCTGCGTCGTGCTGTACTTTATGTGTTTCCGGGGCAAGACCCTTTTCCCTTAATTGATCACGGCCCTGTCGATGACGTGACTTGCGTGATTCACGGTGGCGATCCGCTGTCGCCGAAAAACATTATGTCCGGCACGGAATTGCGGTGTAGATCGGGTGCGGTGCACGGCGCGCGCCTTTTCATGCTCCTTCCCCCGCTCACCTATCCGCCGAATCGCGCGGAAGCACGTAGATGGCTGCAATCTGGGCCGTCGAGCTTCCCTCATCGTCAACGTCCGACTTCTGATGCGCTTTGCCCTTCCACTTGCTGGGGGGAAGTGCTGAACTCGTTCAGTTTGAATGAAGATGAGATTTTTCAGCGCCTATACGTAACTGGACGGTCTGATCTCTAGGAAACGTTTCGATGATCTCGTGCGCGCTATGCAAGGATTGCGCGTTATGGTAAGGATTCGGTGTAGCTGACTGCACCAGATGTTTGTCTCCCGAATTAATAAAGTGAAGAGCTGATTAGGCGAAGCAAATCTGGTGAAAGATGCGGCCTTTTTGCTATAATCTTAGTGGGTGATTATCATATTAGATTTAGTCCTCTGGAAAGCGGCAAAAAGAAAGCGAGCCAAAAAAGCAGAAGTGGACAAGATATCAAGTGGGGGTAACCAACAGCAGAACTTGATAAAGGGCAAAAAAAAAAAGCCCACGCTGCTTTTCTTGCTGCTTCGTTAATACAGAGAGAGAGAGGGTGCGTTCTTGCTGGTGTCATTCCCACCCGCCCTTTTTTCCTCGCGTACTATTCCTCCCCATGTGACTCCCCATTGCCATTTCCGTCTCTTTTTCTCTCCTTGTCTGCTCTTTATATGCTGGGAATGGGTGCACTGTTTGCATTCTATTTCGCCCATCTGATTCTTGGACGCTCTGGATACCGGATTGATGACAGCCGGGCTCTGTTGACCGCTCTCTCTCTCCCTCTCTCTCGCCCAATTCCTAAGTTTCGCTTTATTTCACGGGATTTGGCGCGGGGGCCGAATCTGGGAAATGTTTTTTCTTCTTCTCCAGTGGCTTCAGTGATATTGGGCTCGCCGGAAGGAGGAGAAGCAGCCACGAGGCATGAGGAGGTTCTTGATTGCTTTCTTGGTTCTCTCGTGGGCTTCTTCCAGCTCGATAGCAGCTGACTCTGCCTCGACCAGGCATGGACTCGCCAAGGATCCACTCAAGTTCATCTTGGGTCAGTCATCTTATTAGGATTTGGATGATCTTGAAGAAATCAGCCTTTGCGTTCTATTTCCGCTAACACCAGTGTGCTATGCGACCACTCGGTTCTGGCCCCGGCGCTTCTGCAAGGGCATCCTCCGAGATGCCATTTCTCCATGGCCCCAAATTCTCTTGACCTGCGGGTACAAACTATTAGACGACAAAGCACCACTGCAAAGCCCACCTGCAAAGCACCAAATACTTGGGACTGCCTTTATGCTGCTAACAAACTTTGTTTGAAACATAGTGCAAAGAATCTCAGGCCTGCCGATGCACTACATCATATGCCGAACCAGTACAACACTTCAAACAAAGTAATACCCAGCTTTCTGGCAGTCCCAAAAATGAATCTTCTGCAACTAACTGCTGAGTGGAAGATAACCTCCATTGTAAAGTTCTATGCAAAGAAAAGATTCGTCAACTCGTCTTAGCAACGAAACAAAAGGAAAATCACTGACAAGCCCATTCCAAGAACTACCATTAAATGAAAGAAACGCAAAGCTCGATTGCAACAAGATCATCCAAATCCTAATAAGATGACTGACCCAAGATGAACTTGAGTGGATCCTTGGCGAGTCCATGCCTGGTCGAGGCAGAGTCAGCTGCTATCGAGCTGGAAGAAGCCCACGAGAGAACCAAGAAAGCAATCAAGAACCTCCTCATGCCTCGTGGCTGCTTCTCCTCCTTTCCGGCGAGCCCAATATCACTGAAGCCACTGGAGAAGAAGAAAAAACATTTCCCAGATTCGGCCCCCGCGCCAAATCCCGTGAAATAAAGCGAAACTTAGGAATTGGGCGAGAGAGAGGGAGAGAGAGCGGTCAACAGAGCCGGCTGGTCATCAATCCGGTATCCAGAGCGTCCCAAGAATCAGATGGGCGAAATAGAATGCAAACAGTGCACCCATTCCCAGCATATAAAGAGCAGACAAGGAGAGAAAAAGAGACGGAAATGGCAATGGGGAGTCACATGGGGAGGAATAGTACGCGAGGAAAAAAGGGCGGGTGGGAATGACACCAGCAAGAACGCACCCTCTCTCTCTCTGTATTAACGAAGCAGCAGAGAAAAGCAGCGTGGGCTTTTTTTTTTTGCCCTTTATCAAGTTCTGCTGTTGGTTACCCCCACTTGATATCTTGTCCACTTCTGCTTTTTTGGCTCGCTTTCTTTTTGCCGCTTTCCAGAGGACTAAATCTAATATGATAATCACCCACTAAGATTATAGCAAAAAGGCCGCATCTTTCACCAGATTTGCTTCGCCTAATCAGCTCTTCACTTTATTAATTCGGGAGACAAACATCTGGTGCAGTCAGCTACACCGAATCCTTACCATAACGCGCAATCCTTGCATAGCGCGCACGAGATCATCGAAACGTTTCCTAGAGATCAGACCGTCCAGTTACGTATAGGCGCTGAAAAAATCTCATCTTCATTCAAACTGAACGAGTTCAGCACTTCCCCCCAGCAAGTGGAAGGGCAAAGCGCATCAGAAGTCGGACGTTGACGATGAGGGGAAGCTCGACGGCCCAGATTGCAGCCATCTACGTGCTTCCGCGCGATTCAGCGGATAGGTGAGCGGGGGAAGGAGCATGAAAAGGCGCGCGCCGTGCACCGCACCCGATCTACACCGCAATTCCGTGCCGGACATAATGTTTTTCGGCGACAGCGGATCGCCACCGTGAATCACGCAAAGTCACGTCATCGACAGGGCCGTGATCAATTAAGGGAAAAGGGTCTTGCCCCCGGAAACACATAAAGTACAGCACGACGCAGAAAGGCTTCATCTTTATTTGGGCTCCCTCCCTTTCTTCGTAAACTAACCCTCTTAACGAGTAAGCTTTCGTCTGTGTACACACACGCACACGAAAGAGGCAATCGTACGACTGTATGTGTGATGACTCCTTGATACTTGGGAAGATGACGTTAATAATTTTCGAATTTTGATTCAATGCGTAATATGATCCTTAAATTTTTAATTTATTTAATATGATTCCTGAAATTTTTTTTTACCTATTCAATTTAATTCATGAATTATAAAAAAAATATTTAATATTTATCCTTGAACTTAAATTAATGGAATGACATATTTGGACACGGTCATATAATTTAAGAACCAAATTAAACATATGCTAAAAGTTCATGAATTACATTGAATAAATTAAAAATTTATGGTCTACATTACATATAGGCCAAACTTCATAGATCAATTGCGTCCATATTCCTTCTATTAGAAGTTATGACTTCTCTCGCTTGTTTATTTAGCAAGTGTCGGTAGTTGGTAAACTAATCGTCGGCCGTAACTCGTCCATTTAGCGGCAACTCGATATCAATTTTAGCAATTAGCAGTGCTACGGCTGACAAATTTCGTGAAAAATTCTAAAGATAGTGGCGATTGCATGACAGAATGATATCGGGTGTATTATGACTAACATAGAATATAGATTTGTAAAACGATATAGCAGATTATGATAGGGCTTAGACAGGATCTACTTGCAAGCATGTCGTATTGCTTTATATACAACAATATAATAATTTGAAATAAGTGACATTCATCATGGAAAAAACCTTATTTAAATGTAGTATTTTGTGTCTATTAGTATGGCGCTATCGCTATGTATATATGGTCAAAGCTGACGGCTATAACGCAAATAGAAAGCATTATGATCTCTATCATCATCTCTATTCCCTTTATCAATTCGACTATCAGACTTGACTGATGGCGAAAAGGGGAAAACTTACTTGTTCTCCCCCTCTTTATTTGGCATCTTAAATGCACTCGCTAATCTTATAGCCTAGTTTAAGGCAAACCCAAAATCTTCTTAAGGGCACTAATCCACGGGTCTCATCTCGCATCTGTTTTTAACAAAATTGCAGGGTAAGCATGCAGAAACTTGCTTTGCAACAAGAACCATAATCGAAACGATAAAGAATCTAATCTCTAAATGCCTAAGAGGAGACGATCATGACCACAATACAAAAGGATAAACGATCATGCCTAAGAGGTCTCCATCACGGTCGACGCTCCAAGTAAAGGGCCAAACCTTGACGTACGCCGTTGTTTCTCTTGGCCTTATCAATTTTGCCGATTCAATTTTAAATATTTTAAGTAATTCAATCTTAAACCTTTTCACCTTTTGTCAATTCAATTATATTGACTGAAAATCGCTAACATGAACGCCAATGGTCTTACGTGACTCTGCTGGTGCTAACATGGACAATTTATAATAATATTTTAATATCTTTTTGAATATTGTTCTTTATTTGTTTATTATTTTTTAAATATTTTTCTCTTCTTTTTTCCCTCTTTCTCTACCTCCGCCAGTGTCAGGCAAGGGCGAGCACCGATGAAGCACCCCTCGTCAGATCTGGCCAAGCCAAGGCAGCCTTGCTGAGTATCGCCTCGATGAGGGCGCCTAGACAAGGGCAAGGTCCGGTAAGCCTCGCCCTAACTTGGGAAGGCAAGAGTCAACATCGTGTCACTGAACCTTGCCCTCACCCATACGACGCCTAGCGAGGCCGTCTTGTTGGCATTGAACCTCGTCGACGCTCACCCTTGCCTAGTTGCAACCTAGCGAAGGCGACCCTTGATGGCCACTAGCAAGAAGAAGAAGAAGAAATCAAACTGAAATGGGAAGAAAAAAAGAAATCAAAAAGGAAATCAATAAATAATATTTTTAAAATCTCAACTTCAGCGCTAACCGTGCCACGTCAGACAACCAGCGTCCATGTCAACGATTTCCGGTCAAAATTGACAAGATGGATCGAGTTGGTACCGATATGAAAATGTTTAGGACTAATTTAGTGCAATAGAAATGTTTAAGATTGAATTAGTACCAATGTAATAGGTTTAAGATATTTTTGGTACTTTTCCTTAACAAGAACCCTAATTATAACGACAAACAATATGATCTCTAAATGCGCAAGAGGAAACGATCATGATCACTATACAAAAGGAAGGATAAAGGAGGTCTCTATCTCGGGCAACGCTTCCAAGTAAAGGGCCAAACCCTAACGTACGCTGTGTGTTTCTCTTGGCGTTGTCTAGTTTGGCTTAAGCTCTGCCCTTCATGCACATAGATTAGTTGAACGAAAGGGACCTTCGTCAACTTTCATTATCTATCTAAACTCCACCCCCCAGTCGGTCATACACCAAACACGAAACGCATCCAACGGGAGAACGCCATGGCGAACACACGCGTGCAAAGCGTCGACCAGAATTTGCCATTCAAAGTGACACTTGGGGAAAGCAAAATTGCAATGGCGTAGAGACGAAGAAGCCCCGTGCCTCCTCACAACACGTGGGACTTGATCTGGTGCCGTTAGCGTTAGGTCATCTGTTTCTGATCTTGTTTACGCTTCTGTTCGGACAAAGACCCGCAAAGGGGATTGTGCCTTAAGTAGGGTTCGGTCGGCAGGTCGGTCGCACTAAAAATGTGGGGGCGCCTCTCTCGATCCCATCTCTGCGAGGGCAGTTGAAATTTATGTTGGACATGTAGCTTACGAACGAAAGGCACGAGGCATTAACACATGAAGGCAAACGCCTGTCATTTAGCAATTAGCATCACCAAACGTCGTTCTCGATTGGAAAAGCTCCACTTACAATTGTATTTGTGCGCCGCTACGTACGCGTGCTACGCTGGAGATGGATGCGGGTCTTTCTTCGGTAGGACGGTCGAGACAGGGATTTCACAGATGAAGTATGTGTGCGTAATAGGGGAAAATTGTCCAAAAAAGGTTAATGAACCTATTGCATTTTCGTCTATTTAGTCATAAATTTTTTTTTAATTTTATTAATCGAATCTCAACTCTTTTCATATTTTGCCAATTGAGTTCATCCGGCCAAATTTGACTCACAATCCCTGACATTGGCGCCGATCGTCTTACGCCGAACAAAATTCGACAAAATTCTTTGATTTATTTTTATGTTCTTTTTTTTTCTTTCCTCTTCTCTTTGCTAGCCACAGACGCGGGCCGCCCTAGCTAGCCTCGGGTGAGAGATGCTCGGGCTTGGGTTGGCAAGGACAGCCCTCATTGGCTTGGCGAAGGCAACCCTTCGCCAGATCGGGCAAAAAATCATAAAAATCATAAAAAAAAAAAGAGGCAAAAACATAATTAAATTTTGTACACATCAGAGCCATTGGTGCCACCTAGGGCGGCAGGCATCCGAGTCAAGATTTCGGGTCAAAATTGGACGGATAGACTCAATTGACAAAACGTGAGAATGTTTGGGACTCAATTGGCAAAATTAAAATGATTAAGACTAAATTGATAAAAACGTAATAGGTTTGAAACTTTTCGGACCATTTTTCTGTCTATACTATAATGGTAGGAGATTTGTTATATGAATGATCAGAGATCCTCCAGGGCCCTTTATATATTGTGAGTCTCGCTAAAGTCTCGTATCTCCGAGGCTCGGATCTGATCTGGGCCACTATGGCCCCATGGAAAGCTCCAAACTCTTGATTTGTCCAAGTTTTGGCTCTACGGATTTTACTTGTTCTTGCCTTTCGAAATCGAGTCTGATTTCCACTGGCCCAAAAAAAAAAAAAAGAAAGAAAAAGGAAATGATTCGAGTTGGATTCATGTAGATGTTCAAAGCTGAGAGAGAGGGCCGTGTATGTAAATATGCGATCAAGCAGAAGCTGTTCTGTGGATGCATTGAAGCCAAGTTTCATCTGAGAACTTGATTTTTTTTATTTTTTTTCCTTTTTGATCGAAGAAAGATTCTATTCATTAATCAGGACAAAATTTGAGAGATATATAGAATGCTTTCAAGTTTCTAAATAACTGCCGAAAAATCAAATAACAGAGCATTTTCTACAACTAGAAGCACATTCTCATTCTTTAATGGTAGATCTGTCACCATAAAATCTCGGCGACCAATCGCCAGGTTTAGTGATGAGCATATATTGAGATCTCCCACGCCAAATGCAATGACTTGCGGTGTGCGACTAGGTTTGACGTCTCCATCACCATCGCTGAGCAATAACACCAACATCAATTTGTTGAAAAAGTTATAGATCAAATCCTCGAAAGAAACTCACGGATCTAGATCTAGATCTAGTTCAGGAGAGCAAAATTCCTGGATCTAGAGCAAAATCTAAATCGAGAGATGAGAGCGGCATAATCTTGAAGAGTTTATGGAGCCACATCGTGAACATTCTCATTGGTGGCTGTCGAGTAGACGAATGGCCAAACTAGTTTCCACGTTCACCCAAGATCAATTGCAGAAAATTATTCATGCTTGCAAAGTTGAAGAGAACTTGGTTTGTTCAATTTTACTAAATATGAGCTGCGTTTTGTATTGCAAGCCCGTTATTTAACGAAGGGACTGCACTCACGAAGGGTGTGTGCCTCTAGTGACGATGACATGGCTGGCCAAACGTCGTCGGGATTTCCGATTTGGGGAATGTGAACTCTAATTTTGGCACATCCCGAGCGTACAATCCATTTGCAGCATGAGATTAGCGAATTTGAAAAGGGTCAAAATTGAGTACGGTTCAGATATCGTCGAATTTGATCGTCACAGACTTAAATGTTTTGTGTATTCTCGGATTTGCTTTATGCTAAGTTATTCTTGTTCTAGTCATCCACCCTTTTTTATTCATTCTAACATCATTCTCGCGCACGTTAGTCCTCTGGTCCTCTGGAATTGTCGGGATAGTGCATATGGTGCATGGTTGTGGATCGTTTCTTTCATGAAAAAATTTTATGAGGCACCGACACTCTTCAAGAGTTCCCATGTCGTGGTCGATATTTTTCAACATGAGATGAAGATGGTCAGAGCTCCAGACATGCCAGCGACACGCGAGTCTAACATCTCGACACATTATTTTGACATGTACATAGTCAATTTTAAGTATTTTCAATAAATTGTGGATCAAAATGTAAATTTATTAAAAATATATATTTAAGTCATATACCCAGCTCCGATAAAAAAAAAAGTCATATATTCAGCCATATTAAAATTAATATATCCAGTCAGAAAAAAAACTAATCATAAATTCTTAACAGAAGAAAATGAAGAAACTCACGATATTTTTATACGAAATATGTATTTAATATCCAATGTGTAGGAATTCTTTTAATAACATATCAAAGTGTCGTATCGAGTGTCAATATCGATGCTACCAAAAGAGATGGAACTCGGTGTGACTTGTTATCAGCCAAACGACGAGTCGTGCAATAAAAGAAAATGAAGAGGCTGCAGAGCTTGATTCCCGCGCTGGTCGGGAACCGAAATGGCAAGGCACAGTCACGGTAGAGACGATGATTTGAAAGACTCCCGGTACAAATAGATGTTTGTGATCGTTAACACTCCAACTCATCATCCCCCAAACATCAAATGTTCACAGCAGGCTTCTCTGCAAAAAAAAGTTCAAAAACATATTCCTCCACTTCCATGTCGATAGGACCGTATGGCTTCTTCCTCAAACATGCATGATCGTATCAGCTCGTTTGGATTGATCTTGGGAGGGAATAACCGTGCGCGCAGTTACTTGTTCTTTCTTTCGTTTCCTGTCTGAGTGACTTCCAGTTTCGGATTCGGACTAGGAAGGAGATGGAGAGGAACCAGATCGTTGGAGAAGAACTAGTGAACATGGAAGTAAGGAGGGTTCGGATTTGGTCGTCCATTGGAAGTGTCAGTCAATCTCCTTTTGTCAGTGACCGCGTGCAGACGGAGACCAATTGGAATCCTCTAAGATTTCTAGTGGTAATTTTACGTCTTAAAGTTACCTTCTCGAGCTCATCATTGGATTCATGCAATGAATCCTCCATTCTCTATTTTTTCTTTTCTTTTACATGTTCCGGCGATGCCCAACCATCCACGGCCGTCGCAAGCCGCGCAGCCTCATGAGGAGAGAGAGAGAGAGAGAGGCAATTACAAGTACGCGATGGCAAGGGGACCGGTGACTGCACAAAGACATGAGAACGAGGGCCGGCCCGACATTGTAGGATGTTTGGTATAAGGAAATATCTCGAATGTTTGAGAATGAAAGCACTATTTGGCACCGTCGCGAAGACAATTCTCCAACGAAACTAAGGCAACTTGGTTTGGAAACGAAACTTATGAACTAAGAAGACTTTGTTCTTGTTGTTTTCATTGCTTTCATTTAAATGATACGAAGGGAGCTAGAGAAGCCCAAAAGAAGAGATCTTCCCCATTGTTCCGGTGAAATACAAACAATAAGTTTTTTGTACCTGAAGAGATATTCCATCTTCACTAGCCAATTTTTTTTTTCCAAGGTAAAAGAAAACGATCTGATTTGCATTTATTTTATTCCAAATTTATCGTTATTATTATTATATGACCCTACCGGTCATCACGTGTCCAATCATCTTACATATAATTTAGAGATTTTGCAAGTGCCCTTGATCTTCCCCATTTTCTTCTAAGCCGATTTAAAAAATTAAAGAATAAGTACACTGAAAGTCTCAAAACTTGTCAAGTTATTAAATCGAATTCTTCCATTAACTCAGTCCAACTTACCTAACAAAAGATGATGAAATGGCTTCTTTTAATCGTTTCTCTCTCATACATGGCAAATGTACTTTGTTCAACCGAACGATGTCTCCTTCTCAGTTGAGAACGTCATATCCTTTCCCAAGCTAAGAACATGACTGAACCCTAAGCCCCAAACTCATGGTCGTCGCTTGAATATCGTCTCCTTCTTCCCAAATTGAAGGCCTTTGAACCCTAAGCTCCAAACTCAACGTCATCTCTCTTCGTATTAGAATTGTTAGAATGTATAGGCTTGTAGGCTTTTCTTCTTTCCCATTGATCCCATATAGGAAGAGCACTAAGCTCTTTCCCCCTTCCAAGCCTATACAAAGGCTTTTTTTGTACATTATTTCACACACCATTGATGAAGAGAACAAATATTATTATGTCTTTATCTTTCTTTCTTATCATGATATCAGAGCCTAGTTCATTATTTTAAAAGTATGCGCTATGGTTGCCATAAATTGGATCTTCCGCATCAGAAATTAAGACAATAGGCTCATTGTTTTGAGAGTATGCTCTGCGATTGCTATAATTGGATCTTCCACATCAAAAATTAAGATAATGAGCTTAGATATTGAGCCGCCACTCTTGCTTGCCTTAGTCAAGCTTCCACATATTCATGCCTCCATAATTTCTTTTCATTTTTCCTTCTGCTTTCATTTTCTAGAGGCGTACTTTGTACCTCTAATCCGTGCTTCCTGCATCCGGTCAACCTAACACCATGGGTGATTCTAGTGATCGCATAGATGTCAAGCTCGATGGTTCCAACTATTCACTCTGGAAGCCACCGACCATGGCTGCACTAGTTTATCGAGACTTATTCAACCATGTCGAAGGATTCCGTCTTTGTCCTGTTACACTCACGGACACTGACTCATCCAAGCCATCTCCTAAGGCGATTAAGCAACGTGCCACTGAAATTCGGGCATGGACAGTTGCTAATCAAAAAGCATGGGCTATTCTCTTTGGTTTTATTGATCCTGCTCTTCGCCCACAATTTTCTCAAATAATGGGAGCGAAGCGTTTATGGGATCAACTTGCTAAAATGTTCACTCAAACTTGGGATATTAGAGTCTATCAGGTGGAGCAAGAGATTTATTGTACTACTCAAGGATCTCGCTCCATTCGAAACTTCTATAATTACATGCATTCCCTTTGGAGTCAGTTGGATATTCTTGCTCCTATTCTCTGCCCGACATGCTTGGATTGTACTCAGTGCCCGTCTACTCGACTTCAAGCTCAAGATAGACATCGTCTGCATGCTTCCTTATGAAGTTTAGCTCTCCTTATGAAGGTATTCGCGGCCAGCTTCTCCATCGTTGTCCTAGACTGTCTCTCCTTGACGCTGTCAAGGAATTGTAGTATGAGGAAACTCGTCTAGGTCTGCTTTCCTCTTCTATAGTTTCTGATTCCACATCTGTTTTGGCTACTCTACCACGCGCTCCGCCTACTCGTGGCTCTCGCCGCTCTTTATGTACTTATTGTCACCATCTTGGTCATGATAAGTCACACTGTTGGCGAAAGAAGAAGGATGTTTCGTGCTCTCCTATGCCACCACATCCTATTCAACATCCTACCTCATCTTCATTGGCTCGACCAGTTACCTTGGCTTCTTCCTCTACAGATGACCGTGTTGCTGCTCTTCAAGCTCAACTTGCTCAATTAAGTCCTTTGCTTGGTTCTTTTCTGGCTCCAGTACTCTTGCAACTATTTCTTCTATTGGTAGCACAACTGCAGCTATTCCCTTTCAGGTGATACTTCTACTACTAGGATACTTGACTCAGGAGTTGCTAGACATATGTCTGCTTCCGCTGCTGTCTCACTCAACTCTCTGAGCTCAAGCATTCAGCGCATTTCGTTACAGCTGATAGTTCTCCTCTCCTAGCTATCCAATGAGATACTTTCACCGTCTCTCGGGATTTCAGTGTTCTTGATGTGTTACATGTTCCTTCCCTAACTCTTAATTTATTATCTATTGGACAACTTACTGATGCCAGATGTATTGTGAGCTTTACTGGAGCTCTTGCTTTGTAGAGGATCATTTGAGTGGCTGGATAATTGGCAGGGGCAATATAACGGGACGGACTCTATACTCTGCAGCATCTCCATCTTTTGACTTCCTCCCTTCCTGTTCCTGTGTTGGCTACCCTTGATCTTACTCGATGGTATCAGCGTCTCGGGCATATTCCTTATTGTCATCTCACCGTCCTTCATCAACAAGGTGCTCTAGGTCCTATTTCTTCTACTAGTCTTCCTCCTTGTTCTATCTGTCATTTTGCCAAGCAATTTGCTAAGCCTTTTCCTATTAGTAACTTTAGATCTACTGCTATTTTTGATCTTATCCATTCTGATGTATGGGACCCTGTCTCGTTCTCTTCTAAGAGTGGTTTTAAATATTATGTCTCATTTATTGATGATTATTCTCGTTATACATTAGTCTATCTTATGCGTCAGCGTAGTGATTTCTCTTTCCATTTATCAGTCTTTTACTACCATGGTTTCTACCCAGTTTAACACGAAAATCAAAGTTTTCCGATTTGACTCGGGGGGGAAAATATCTCTCAGGTGTCTTTCGTTCTCTCTTAGCTAGTGATGGTACACTTCCTCAGTTATCCTGTCTTGGGGTTCCAGCTCAGAATAGGGTTGCTAAACGATAACACTTTCATATTCTGGAGACTACTCGTGCTCTTTTACTTGCCACCCACATTCCTGCTGAATTTTGGGCTGAAGCCCTTCTCACAGCTGTTCATCTCATTAACCGCTTACCCTCATCTGTTCTTAATTAGGATACCCCTTTTTATTGTCTTCATTATCGATCTCCCACTTGTACTCATTTGCGAGTTTTTGGATGCACTTATTTTGTCATCCTTCTTCCCACTGAACGTATAAAGCTCACAGCTCGCTCTATCCCGTGTGTATTCTTGGGTTACATAACCGAGCATAAAGGTTATCATTGTTATGACCCAAATGGGGGACGTTTATGTATCTCTCGCAATGTTACATTTTATGAGCATATCCCTTTCTTTCTTACCAATGCCACACCTCCTATGTTGTCTCATATTCCATTCATGGACCTCCCCGCTGATTATTTTCTTGATCCTTCTTCTCCCATTTTCACTTCAGATCCAATCATCACTACAACTTCACCATTTCTGCCCGTTTCTTTTTCTATCCCGAATCCGGATATATCGCATGTCCCTTCTACTGCACCTCCCGCTCCAACTGCCCTTGATGATTTTACACCTTTAGAGCCACGTCGTAATCCTCCTTAGAATTGGTGTCCACCTGCTCGATGTGTTGCTGCCACTTCTTATTCTACTGAGTTTGGTTCCTTTTTGGCTATTGTTCATGCTATACAGGAACCCACAAGTTATCACGAGGCAGTTCAACATGTTGAATGGCGTCAAGTTATGTCTGAGGAACTCTCGACTTTACAGACTACTGGTATTTTGGAGCTTATACCTCTTCCTCTAGGTCAATCCTTGGTATCTTGCCGGTGGATATACAAGGTGAAGATCCATTCTGATGGTAATATCGAGCGCTACAAAGCACGTCTGGTTACCCGAGGTTTCTCGCAAGAGTATGGTATTTATTATGAGGAGACTTTTACTCTCCTAGCAAAGATGACATCTGTTCATACTTTACTAGCTATTGCTTCAATTCGCAACTGGACTCTTTTTCAACTTGATATGAAGAATGCTTTTCTTCACGGGGATCTTCAAGAGGATATCTTTATGCAACCTTCGCCTGGCCTTGCTCACACTTCTAGATAGGTTTGCCACCTTCGACAGGCCCTTTATGGTTTCAAACAAGCTCCTCGTGCTTGGTTTGAAAAGTTTGGTGATACGATTCAATCTGTTGGTTTTATTCAAAGTGAGGCTGATTATGTTATGTTTGTTCATATTTCTTCTGCTGGTTGCGCTATTCTTCTTCTTTATGTGGATGACATGATCATCACTGGGATGATCGTACTAATATAGAGCATACCAAGAGGCACCTTCAGTATCATTTTTCCATGAAGGATCTTGGACTGTTGCGTTATTTTCTTAGGCTTGAGATTACTCGCAGTTTGTGTGGTATCCTTCTTTCTCAGCAGAAGTATACCGTTGATATTCTCTCCAGGGCTACTCTCTCCGACTCACGCACTGCTATTACTCCTATTGAACCAAATCAGAAACTTCACTTGGACGACGGGGAACCTCTTTCTGATGTGACCCACTATCGGACTTTAGTTGGCAGTCTTGTATATCTTACTATCTCTCGACCCGACATTGCTTATGCTGTTCATGTTGTTAGTTAGTTCATTGCTGCTCCTCGTACAGTTCATTATGCTACTATTTTGAGGATCTTGTGCTATCTTTGGGGTACTTTGACGTGTTCTTTGTTCATGCCGTCTTCTTTTGCTCTCAAATTACGTGCCTATTCTGATGTTGATTGAGCTTCCAATGTGACTGATCGCAAGTGTATAACTGGCTATTGCATTTTTCTTGGCGATTTTCTCATTTCTTGGCGTGCTAAGAAATAACATATTGTCTCACGTTCCTCTATAGAGTTTGAGTATCGTGCTATGGTCGACACACTGTTGAGATTATTTGGCTTCAACGCTTACTTGCTGACATGGGTGTTTCACTTCCAGATCCCACTCCTTTATATTGTGACAACAAGTGTGCCATCTATATTAGCGAGGATCCAGTTTTACATGAGCGTACCAAACACATTGAGATCGGCTGTCATATAACTCGTCATCATCTCAAGCTTGCACCATTTCTCTTCCCTTTGTTGGCACTGAGAATCAGCTTACAGATTGTTTTACGAAGGCTCTTACATCGTAACACTTTCTATTTCTTCTTTCCAAACTCTCGTTCTTTGATCCACCTTGGTTTGAGAGGGGAGGTTAGAATATATAGGCTTGTAGGCTTTTCTTCTTTCCATTGATCCCGCATAGGAAGAGCACTAAGCTCTTTCCTCATTCCAAACCTATATAAAGGCTTCTCTTCTACATTATTTCACACACCATTGATGAAGAGAACAAATACTATTCTCTCTTTAACTTTCTTTCTTATCAAAGAATATGTCTCAAGTTTAAGCCCGAATCTTGCATATCCAAAGCATGTTGGCGCTAGCTTGATATTTTGGTGTTTAACTCCAAAGTGGAATTGCGATGAAAGTAAACGAAAGAAAAGTGAATCTGAGCCTAAGATTTGGAGCGCTAATTTTTGGAGATTATCTTTCGGAATATCAATGGGGTTTTCGGCCACTAGCATTGGAAAGTGAAAATGGATCATGATTTTGGTCAATCTTCTATTCTCTCTCACATATATGCATTTCCTGTATTATGAAAGAAACAAAAGGAAAGTCCATGCCCATGATATTCTCATGCAAATTCATTGTTGGATTTTGTGCCTGAGAAGTGATATTCAGCTTAGGAAATTTGAGTCTGACTTTGATCGAGATTTCCATGCATATTTCGCGTATATCTATTCTTCTTTGTTGGACGAAAGATAATCGAAGGAAGCGCCATTTCGTTGAGTGCTTGGCAAGGGCCTATCTTCGTGGAATTACATCAAGATTCAAGTGTTGAAGCAAATTAAATCTTGTTGTAAAATTTGCATATTAATTCCTTTGTGAGATTGAGAGATTATTTCATTAAGAATTATGAGGCTAAACACCGTGAGCATTCTTGATTGTAATTGGAACTGGAAAACACTAATAGTGTTTGAGTGATTCAAGTGTAGTTTTGTAATCTCCGTGTATCACTTGATCTATAGTGGAATTCGTTACTGCTCTCCCGTGAATATAGGTCTCTACGACTGAACCACGTATATTTGGTGTTCAATTTATTTTCTTGTTCTATCTATTTATTGTTTGATCGCTTGTTTCGCGCAACACTTCCTCTGAACGAAATTCACAATCGTCTCCCTTTGAACCCTAAGCCCCAAATCAAGTTCGACGATTTGGAGATCCTTGCGATTTGGGTCCCATCTTTTCGTCGTTCATGATTTCGGGAAGGTTCATTCCGTGGGAGTTGATCGCAATTTGGGTTCCATCTTCTTCGTAAAATTGATTGGGATGCATATCCACATATAATATGGTTGCTCGAACACACCACATCAATAACATTACCGACATACAATATGCTTTTATTCTAACAAATGCAGAGTTAATGCTCTGCAATCCAGTAGAATCCAAGTTCGCCATCGATACGACTTGTATCATAAGACGGTCTGAATGTGAGTAAAATATCATCCTGCTTAGCCTCCAAGATTGAAATGGCTTGCACCAAGTAGAAGAAGCAGTCATGGGTGGGAACATGGCAGATTCGTTCTTATGGAAATAGAGATGGGATCGATAGAAAGCATCGCTGCATGATTAAAATTGGGAAAAAAAATTAAGGCATCCAGCTGTATGATTGGATGTAGAAGAGACTGGACCGAACATGAACGTACTCTTGAGTGTCGGAAAAGTTCAAACAACACATGATTAGAATCTGAGATTTGCATTTGCATTTGCAAGTGCCTCCTTTGTCTTTCCCTCTTCTACTTTTATTGTTATTATTTAAAGCCTCGCTCATCCACCTTCTTCCTCAGAACTTACCCTTTTACAAGTTTATCAGTTGATATGTTATTCTCATTCCTACATGTGTTCTTGCTTCAACTCTCTGTGGAGAAATGTTAAACCCTACGCTTGATGTTCTATCATGAAGACTTGGTGGAGTAACAAAGTAGGGTTTGGTTGTTTTATACTGATTTCTCGACACATGTTCTTTCTCTATATATCTTTTTTACAGGTTGACAGAAAAAAGAGGGATCAAGAAGAGTGAAGTCTGTACAATTCAGAGTCTGCGACAGTTTATGATACGTAAGAGGAAGATGGTGAAAGAATTAGCAGGAGAGTGGAAGAATTAGGAGGAGCTCTCCCAGTCCAGTCCAAGACAGCTTACGAACTGAAATTCCCAGCTGCTGAATCGTTGGTTCAAGAGCTTATCGGAACTTGCGGGAGCACCCGATGTGTTCCTGATCCAACGGAGCAGGAGCTGAGTTCCGGCGTTGCTGTTGCGTATTGGACTGAAGGGAGCTCCCTCTAATGTTAATTTCACTTTCTCCGCCTATCTACTCTATTAAGACATATATGGAACGGTCTCGTCTTATACGTATTTCGTAGGGTGAGATGCTTAAGGGCTGTTTGTCTGTCTTCTCGTTTGGTTTGGCAAGAGAGTCGAAGTCCCCTCCCCTGTCCACGCTAACATAGGAACCGACCATATAATTGAATTAGAACTTCTATCTTCTCCTCTGGTCTAGTATAAATTATAATGAGTTCAAATGTTACACTTGTTCACGAAAATGACATCATGATGTTGCATTACATGCACTACACTACCTAGAAGGGAAGGGGAAGGCAGATGAGAATCTGAACTGGTTAGGGCTACATTATGTTAACATTAAGACATTAAATATCCGTCTAAAATGCTAAACGAATGGCTTCAAAAACTTGCTAAATCTTATCGATGGTACTTAAGCATATTGTACCATGACAAATTCGAGTTATTTATGTCCCCGCCGGGTTTACTATGTTGTTGAGTCGTATCGGGTCTTTTAATTTATATCAAACGTAATGTAAAGGAGTCATGGCATGATTGTCTGCTTTCTTTTGATCTGGCTTGGAAATACTGTTTTGTGAAGTGAAGAGTTGCTTTTATTTATATATAAAGACCAAATGCCTCTGAACATTGAACCCGTGTCTCTGGCACACGTACATTGATTAGTTGACAAATTGAATGAATGTTCCCTTGGCTACAACTTTGCAAGTTCAGTTGAATGAATGTTCCCTTAAATATTTAATTATGATGGTTTATCCCATCTTGTGGTTGAATCATCATCATCATCATCATCATCATCATCATCATCATCATCATCATCATCATCATCATCCTCCTCCTCCTCCTCCTCCTCCTCTCTTCTTCGTTTGCCGTGGATGTACATAGGCCATGCCGAGCCGTGGATGTACATAGGCCATGCCGAGCCGAATCACGTAGTATTCTCTGTCATTCTATAACACCCCTTGGGCTGAATTTTTTAGGGTTAATATCAAGCAAAACTCCAAACCATACATTCGTGAAATTTACCTCAATTAATTTTTTTACCACAAAAAATCCAAAACTAGTACATTTGTGATGAATTTATCCTCCGTTATTTTTCGTTAAATTTTACTATCAACTTGTTAAGTTAGATGACACGTGAGAGTTAATGAGTGCATCAATTTGGAGATTTTTACTCTCCGTTTATCATCGATGGACTGGTTTGAGATTTTTAATAGTCAAAAAATAAATTTTTAGCAAATTTGTCATAAATGTATCAGTCTGAGATTTTGTGGTAACAAAATTAACTCGAAATAAATTAATCACAAATATATAAATACGAGATTTTTCGTGATATTAACTCAAATTTTTTTTTTATTCGTGACTAAAACCTTTTAAGCACGTGGCTCCGTGAATGTTAAGCATGTCTGCTGATGTAGACGCTTGCATAAGATCGTGATTAACAATGAATTGGCTTTTGACTTTGGCACGAGATAAGGATTTGTTTAAGAAAAAAAAAAACAATAGCACAACTAGTACAACAAGGTTCGGCCGGAAACATCCTAAGTGGAACGTTGCCGATAAGTTGTTAGTCATGCACGGCGAATATATTCACGAACAAAGATAGGGGAAAAACGAAAGACAAAATACTGAGTAGGGTTACTAGGCGCAGAGATGAAATGTTGCCAAGATTTCTCCGGCCATCTCGGCCAGGCGGAACAAAACCAATGCCGAAGCCGTCGGCACGCTCAATGCCACCAGAGTCGCCACTCCGAGAACGACGCGGGGCCTAGCGTTCATCATCCGGGACTGTAGAAAACCCCACGGCTTCGCATATGGTCGAGTCGTAGCTCGCGTAGCAGCGCTTCTCCCAGTCCATCCACTCGGGGGCGGCTCGTGGCTCTTCTCCGCCGTCCTCATCTCGTGGATCCGTTTCCGGAGCACGATCATGCTTCGGTCCACGAGACGGCCGCCGGAGTACCGGTCCCGAAGCTCCTCCCCCTCTCCTCTCCTCGACGCGAAAACCCTCGAGTCGGGTTTCTTCGCAGCGGCCTCTTGGTCCGATCTGTGGGAACGAGAGGACGTGGGGGCGCAGGGAAGCGTGGAGGGCGAGAAGGAAGTTGATTGCATGGCTTAGGGTTTCAAGGAAAATGGAGAGGTAAACGATGCCAAGATGGTGTGGTGGGTTATGATTTCTATGAAGGCCTGGGAATGTTGGCGCCGAGTGTTTTTATATATATATATATATATATATAGCTTGGATACGCAGTGGGAGCATAGCGTGTAATTTAAGGGGAAAAGAAGAATATAATACGAAGAGTGGGGCTGGAGGCGCGCGGCCAAGAAACGTGTTGTCAGGAACTTCGAAGCGCGTTGCTTTTCTTTCGGCCGATCTGAAACCATCCGAGAAAAGACGAGGTTGTCGGGGTGGGAAGTGACACGTGGCCTTCCCCTCTAACCAGAAGCCGCCATCTACCACGACCTCCGGGCAAGTCTCGCATGCACCGGAGACGCCATGTCATCAGATCATGTGAATCTAAACATAAGAAATTATAAAAAAAAAAATAAAAATTCTGAGAGTTATTATGCTCGTCTCGATTCATTTCCAAATGTTTAAACTATGGCCAATTGAATCTTAAATATTTTGAAGATTTGTCTATATAATTCTTTCAAGTAATTTTAACTGAAAATTCTCGACGTAAGTAATTTTTTGTAGTTCCTTAAAATTAATATTTTTATTTTGATTTTTACTTCTCTTTGTTTTCCTTCTTCCTCCACCGCTTAATGAGCCTTGGCAAAGGTGGCGAGGCTCAAGCACTCTAGGATTCGTGAGTTTGACCTTGCTAGATTAGGATGAGCTTGCCAAGGTCGGGCAAGGTGGAGCCTCTATGGACTCACTCAAGCTTGACCTCGCTAGAATCTGACAGGGTTGGCCTTCGCTAGCCTTAGATGAGGCTGCTAAGGTCGGCATCTCCTGTGCCGGGCCGTCGGCTATGGCGAAGGCCCGATGATCGATGGAGGAAGAAGGAAACAGAAAAAAAAGAAAAAGAAAAAATCAACAATAAAAAAAAAGATATTTTAAAAATTGCCTACTTTAGTTTTTGGCCATGCAACGCAGGATGACAAGCGTTCATGTAGCATTTCTTCGCGAAATTAGCCAAAAAAACTAAATTGATAAATTTTTAAAAATTTTGAGGACTCAATTAAACGTAATAGGTTTAGGATATTTTATTAATTTTCTCATTTCACATGACTCATAAAATCAACTAACCTAGATGATGAAACGAACTCCTATGCTTTGGACTTATGCAAGAATATTTTCGTGATTTTGAGCATTTTCTTCGAGCCGACCTCTTTAACCTTTTCGGCGTTCAACTGGGAAAACTCGATCATCCCATCAATTGACCACTGAGCCCAACCAAGACGATTCCACTGTATCCGCACCGCCCAGCAGTATCTAAGGAAATGGAGGCTTAAGGGTTTGCAGAGACCTCTTTGATATATCGCGCTCGTGGGGCGTTGGAAGGCCATTGGTGGCTAGAGCGGGCGAGCACGTCGTCATCCTTTCTAAATCTTGCTTCTCTGTCTGTCTTCTGCGTCGCTTCTCTCTGCTCCGTCTCTGCCTTCTCTTTCTGCGATCGTACTCTCTCTCTTCTATGCTATCGCGCTCTCGTTATTGTCTAGCGGCAGCGGCGCGAGCGGGAACAGAAGCGTGCAGGGAGGCGGCGCGAAGCCGGCTGACCGAGAGTCGAGCGGATAAGGATGCGGATTGCGCAGAAGGGGGATAGGACCGCGGAGAGGAGGAGAAAGCGGAGGAAAAGGCGCCCAGAGCAGAAGAAGAATCAGAAGGACGGAGAAG
This sequence comes from Psidium friedrichsthalianum, assembly GCA_019149425.1. NCBI lineage: Eukaryota > Viridiplantae > Streptophyta > Magnoliopsida > Myrtales > Myrtaceae > Psidium > Psidium friedrichsthalianum. Next base: position 49 of record JAGVVM010010055.1, on the reverse strand, counting down.
GGCGGGGCGATGAAGCGAAGACAAGGCGCAGATCCGAGGCGGGGGGATT